>JAOWBH010167234.1:0-10856 GCA_028566215.1 Silene coronaria
ATTGTATGGTTATCAATTTGGAGGAAAAGATTATCAACCTCTTCTTTAATTAAATCTCTTTAATCATACTTCCCTCTTTCCAATCACCTTGGTCCACCATGTACTATATTAATTCTTTATTCTTCTTCTTAATTCTTGTGCAAATGAAAAGAGGGAGGAATTTAGTGACTTGGATGGAGTACATTTTATTCCCTGACCCACTCACGTGACCTATCTATTTTATTTGATGTTTATCAATAACCACTTGACCTACTTTTTTACTCTTACCTCTATCTTATTATTTAATTTATATACACACATTTTCATGTTTTTATCTTTTAAAAATGTTGCTAGCTAATGAGAGTAAGCCATGTGTTGGTCATGAAAGTGGGCATGAGAGTGTTCAAGGTGGGTGCCACAACCGTTCTTGGCAAACAGTCATGAGCTTTGATAGGATTTATCCTTTTGTTTAACCGATCATTGAAGCTTTGATGAACATAGCCTTAGGGTCTGGACTTCAGCCCAAGTATAATTTATTTTTTCAGTCATTGGTCCGGTCTAAAACTGGTCTATGACCGATGCTTACCCCTAACAAAAACAGTTAGAAGTCACTGTAATACTTCCGTCTTAGCAACTTGAACGAAATTTTCTTCGGTTGCTGTGAATTTATGACCTGTAATATTTAACTAAAATGGCGATGAACGATAATGCACACCAGCTGCTCGACGAAATGACTAAACCACTGATGCCTCATAAAAATGATGCAGATGCCAAATGTATCATTCCCCTGTATTGTCATCTCTTGGGGAATTGGAAAACCAAGCTATGAAATTACATGAAGGTGGATATCAATGCAATAACAAGCGGAAAATTCGACACGATTGTAAACCGACTAATGTGTCCTTTTGTTAGTTTCATGTTAACAAGGGTCAAATATATTATCAAAACAAAAACCAGGCAGCGAGGCAGGAAAAACAGCAGGGTTGTTGGCACACGGTCTGGAATACCATTCTGCTGAACTTCAGCTTTACAATTGTAGTTACATTTCCTTCGCTCTGTTACGTACATGTTTACTGTAATGCATCGGTTATATGTGTCCACAGTACGCTTATGAAAACGCCTTTCTTGTGAAATCCAGTGTTTTCAGCTATGTCGGGAAATTATGGGGTGTAGGTTATGCAATCCTTCAGGAGTCTTCGACAAGTTTACTGTGATGCAGCGGTTATATGTATCCACAGTACGCTTATGAAGATGCCTTTCCTGCGAAATCCAGTGTCTTCAGCTATGCCAGGAAATTATGGGGTGTAGGTTATGCAATCCTTTAGGAGTTTTGAAGTGCATTCATGCAGCGTTGATGTGCACACGAGGATCTGGACCGTGATGACTGTCCCACCATGTCAATCGTAGTTCTTTTGCTTAATGCCGAAAATGAAACCTTCCAATCTGAAAAGGCCTGTTTTCATACCAGGAAAGCTTCCCCTGAGGCAGCCTCATCTTCAAGTGTACTCGGCTCAAGCTTTAACTATACCGATAACCCTACTGTCGTTGGAAGGTAAGTAACATGATGGATACCTAGCTTAATTACATTCGAAATTACAAATATCTTCAAAACCAATGCCTGATCCAAGATGATAGTACTAACTACAAAGCTCCATACAATTAAAACTCTGTTATTTGCGACCTACTCCATGTAACCTTTATAGCCATCGTAAGTCAGTTGTGACATGAAGTCGCGACTGATATTTTGTAAGCCACATAGTAAGCTCAATAAAAGTCAGTATATCATCAAATTGTGCTAAACTGATAACTCGTTAACCTTACACATATCGTCATATCTAGGACCGGCTTAAAGTTTTTGCCATCTAAATCCTCTCTTCAGAATGAAATGAAAGAACAGAACTATTACTGAAACACAATGGAATTCATAACAAATGTATTATACGCAATCTGTATTTCGCTTACATGTACACTAACACTCGTCTAAAACTCGCATATTTCATCATTCAAAAAAGTACTAATCTAACCTATTAACAAAAAAAAAAAAAAAAATCAATCACTAATTAATTTCTAATCTAGTACAAACATAAGCTAAACAAAAATTAAATCACACTACTAATTTTTTGTACTGTTACATTTCAAGGACATCTTACGTTTCGCCCAGGACCTCCATAGTAGAAGTAATTACCCCAGACATTGTTTCTACCTTGTCGAATATCATAGCAATTAGGATGATCGGCAAGAAAACGTATATTGGACAAAGGAAGTAAGTTATTATCCCAATCAACGAATTGTAAATTACGAAAATAGGCAGCTCTTTTGAACCCTTGCTCTGCAAAATGACCGCTACCCATTTGAGTAGCGGTATGGTACCCCCGAGATCTGGTGTTAACAATCTCTCCTCCGAACTGAACCATGTTTGCATGAGTTCTTAAGTGGCTGAACAAGAATGCTGGCCAGTAGCCTACTAGTAACCCTGACCCGAACTCTAGCCACCAGTGTCCATGCTTCGGATCCTGCTTGCAAAATACCCATTTTTCGAGTTAGTACAAATGTGACTGAAATAAACATACTATTCCCTTTGTCTCAGTATTTTAATCACGGGTCAACAAATGATTGAGACGGAAGGAGTATCAATACGGGTTTTCTTCTTTACTCCTTTTGCTTTTTCATCATATATCCAAAGGGATAAAAAGCTGGTTGATTAGCATCTTTTGCATTCCTTTAGTTTTCCTTTTTGGTCAACACCACTTTCACAACTTCAAGTCTTTAACTTTCCACTCATTCTTTTCATGTTTTCAAGCCTTGTCTGAGTAAAAAAATAGTCCTCCGAAGAAATAATGCTGAATAGTGAACTACATGTAAACTAACCGACAAAGGCGATCCTGATATAAGGAGATCGGATGTACGCACTTTAGAACCCTGATTGAACACAGAAATACTATTCCAAATGACTCGGTGAGTGGACGACAATGACTTGGATGTACTATTATACTCGATGAGGTGGTGAAATTTGGTTAGCTAGCATGGATTTAGGACATGAATGTTTCGAAATTTGAATATTACTAATACTATTTTGTATGTGACTGAATTATTAAAGAATATCAGACTTGCCTTCCAGACAGTAACGGTGATGTCAAATTGTCTGCCATTGTAGGTTGATCGAGGAGAAATTGCTGCTCCAATGGCAATTCGTCTGTTAGTCTGAACAAAGCCGGAACACAGTAAGTTGTAGCATCCTGTGGCTTGATATGCATCCGTCTGTATGTTGAAACATCCACATATCAGTCATTAGTTCAGGTGAATGATTAAAAGATTGCATTTCATGCCCATGACTTTGCGAGTAGTCGACATACATAGACGATTAAAACAATACTAGAAACATACCGTCCAGTAGGTGAAGAACCTTGGGTATTGATCGCCATATAATGCTGGATTTGCCTGATGAAAGTATAATAGGAAATTCTTGATCAGTACTGCAGTATGTAGCATGTCCAAGAAACATGAAAATGACAATATGGTTGGTAGATAAGAGCACAAATCATTTATGAGATGATTTTAACGATCTTAAAATCGACTTTTATACTCAGTATACGTCCCACTACTCCTCTGGTGTCACCACGAGCGAGGCATGTAGAAATTGATCTTAGCTTGTGACATATTCTATATATGTGAAATTAGAAATACTTGCCTGCCAGCCAGCTTCAATGGTATTCAGGTCATTGCCAAATGAACCAGAAATCACCCAAATTTGCGACAAGCTAAATTCATATGGGTCAGTGACTTGTGGTGTCCAAACATTTAAGCTCGCTTTTGCGCCATAAAACTGATCTCCATTTGCAAATGCAATCGCATGCTGCCAACCACAAAACGCATATATTAGTATTCATATACACACAGTCATAAAGCATGTATCGTCAATAATGCACCAGGATAAGGTCTATATCCGACCCCCTAACCCTGTTATAGACGGGAACCTTTGAGACACGAGATAATATTATTGATGTATAGAATGCAACATTGGATCATCAATATCTTGTTCTATACTAATAGCTAACCTCATGACCGCTGCCTGTTGAATCCCGCCTTACAGGTTTTCGACCAAACCTTCCAATTTTATTGGCTCTCAAGACATCCTTTTCTGTAGTTCTTCTGATTGGAACTGTCCCTTCTGGACATGACTCACCAGTTTCCGTCCACCTTTGTATGCTAACTACCAAATCATCAGTCGAGTCAGACCCTTTTGGCCTCTCAGGTGGATCCTATAGCCAAGTTAAAACGCCACACAACTTGAGTAAGACGGTCTAGAAAAAGCGAACATAAAGAATCTGTTGAATATGAGGGCGTAGTTTTGTACCAATAGTTTGTGTCCCTTGAGCGCGGGATGGTCAAAAGCCGGTTGAAGACGAGACGGGACACAGTCTAGCACATCACCATCAGGACTCTGTTGCATTACATTACAACCAAGAAAAACAACTCATAAAAATTAGTGTCCCAAACTAAGAATGAAACCTCATGAAAATGACTACAGCAAAGCCAACAACCATATTTGCAATATGTTTATCTTGGATATTTATTCCTAGTAGTTATAGGTTTATTATTGCCACCGACCACAAAAAAAAAAAAAAAGACAAATAAATAAATAAATAAATTTCTTGAATTTTATGATATTCTAAATGAATACTTATTTCAATATTTACAAATTTCTTTTAATTGAATATTAGGGGACGAATTAATAATGCATTTGGACACGTAAAAATAAAAAAATAAAAACCGGAGTTTAAACTGTTCTCTTATTAAGAGGGACGACCGTCCTTGCTAGCCCTTTTCTCCGCAAAAGGCAGAGATATATTGTAAGGCAAAAATGCAAAATGATACACACAACACCCCCAACAAAACACACAGAAAAAAACTGTTGGAATATAAAATTGATATTGGACTTCAACCAACAGCTTAAACTTTTACTTGATGACCCAACAAAACACAAAAAAACTGTTGGAATATAATTCCGATCATGAGACTTCAACCAACGGCTTAAGCTTTTACTTGACGTCCCATGATCGGTTTTATATTCTAACTACTGAATCAAGACAATGAAATAAACATGCCTGAATAGTCTTGACAGCAGGCGTGTTAATTTTCCTCAAATAAGCTCTGATTTTCTTCAACTTGTGCAGCTCATTTCGCGGTTGAAACGTTTGATTTCGAGGTGTCGAAACGACAATGTGAGGGCAAAGGATGTAGTAAGCTAGAAGGAAGAAGAATACAACATTCTTAACATTCTTGACCATTTTGTTTTTTGTTTTTGTACCAAAGATTTTGTACTTGTTTTTTTGTGGTGATTTTGTAAGTATTACACTTGTTTTCTTGTATACCAAACTCTTGAGTAGAAGACTGTTATTCTACTATTTTGTCCTTGAACATGGTAGTGTTTGTTATTGTTGTTTTTTTCTTTCATAATAATAATAATAATTTAATTATTGCTAAATTTGAGGCATTAATAATAAGGAAGTGATTGTTATTTGTATTTGTTCAAGTTCAAGTTCATAGAAAAAGAATTGACAGCTAAGGCTGTGTCTTTTTCAGATTCTTTTGCATTGGTTTTTGATCTGACACACTTACTCAGCAACACGCCTGCCCTGATTATATAGTAAGCTTATTCAATACGCACAACTTCACATCGTGGCAAAAGTCCGTCACAAGCTTGTGATTGTAAAAATAAAAGGATAAGTAGGAGAGGCTTGTGAGAGGTCACAAATAAGACGGACTGTTCAATAAGTCTTAAGAGTTAAGAGTTAATATTTGATAGTTATGGAATTGTTTTTACCTTGTTGTGCTCCTTTATTTTGAAATCGGGTTTGGATTCACGCTCCGAACACGTCACCATAGGGCTGAGGTTACAAAAGGGTGGTGGTTTGTTCTAATACACCATTGTTATAGATATTGTTAGAGCTCATCCCACCCAAGAAGCTAATTCAAAGGGCGGTAAAAATCAATTCTATATAAATCTCGTTATCAGAAAAAAGAAAATATGAATCTTGTATCACAAAAACGATGTTATTAATCTTTACTCGTCTATGAACACTTAGCCATCGCATATCGCGTGGGTACTGACTACTGCGTAAGCAATAGGGAGGATTTGATAACTTGCCGACGTAAATTTTCATCACAAAATTGTTATTGCTTTGAATGATAAGACTAATTGATTAATTTTTCCACTGAGGCACTAATAATAACTGAATAGAGTAATGATGAATTCCGAAACAAGGCCATAGATTTTCACACGTGAGTGTCTCATATTGCCAAATAGATACCAAGTACTCCCTTCGTCCCGGTCATTTGTTGTCCTTTGCGTTTGGCACAAAGATTAAGGGAAGGGGAGGGGACCATTTGAGGGTAGTGTTATTAGATGACAAGTGGACAACAATGAAATTGGATTATCAAATAACTCATTAGAGGCATGCCTAGTATAGAAAGAAAAACAAATGAATGAGACACCTAAAAAAGGAAAGGTACAATAAATGACCGGGACGGATGGAGTATTAATCTCGGAGACATAGCAATTATTTTCTGTATGTAATGGACCTTCTTTTTCAATGCATTATTGTAAGCTCATCAATATAATGTACTTTCGTATTTATGTTTGAAATCTATAGTCCTTTACCATTCATCATTTAATTTGTCAGGAAAAGAGAAGCTAGTATTGTACGAGTTCATGTCCAATGGTGACCTACACTCATGGCTACATGAGCTACCCGCGGGTCGACCTAACGTGGACGATTGGAGTACCGACACGTGGGACTACCAAACCGACCCTGAATCCACTCCCAATAACATTTCCACTTCACCTGATAAACTCAATTGGCTCACGCGCCATCGCATTGCTCTCGGAGTGGCACGTGGGCTAGCCTATCTCCACCATGCTCGGTCAAAGCCAATGGCCCACGGTCATCTCGTTCCCTCAAATATTCTCCTTTCCGATGACCTCGAGCCTCGAATTGCCGACTTTGGGATGTGCTTAGATGGCAATGTGGGGTCAGCTGAGGATGATGTGTACGGGTTTGGGTTGATCATACTTGAGTTACTAACAGGTCAAACCATTGCTTCTGAAAACACAATAGGTCAAATTAGAAGATCTATCAGGGACGGACATGGGGCAAAAATCCTAGATCATCGACTTAAGCTTGACGATGACTCGATAACGAGTGCAGCGGTCGAGTGCCTTAGAGTCGGCCACTTGTGCACGGCGGAAAACACTAGTAAGAGGCCTACAATGCAACAAGTGCTTGGTTTACTTAAGGATATACACCCGTAGTTAATAACTAGCTAGCTAGACAAGTAGACATGTTCATGTATTGTATTTGTATAGGTGGTAACATTTGTTTGAGTTTCACGCTCCTTTGAAAGCGCGTGAGAGAGTTAAAAGGGAAAGTATACTCTCCTCGAGTTCTTGCATCTTTTATTTACGGTCCCCAAAGAGATTTACTTTTTTTACCCCACACGTCATCTTAAAACAAGGCGTACAAGTCTCAGGTGACTTCTGCCCGCGCTCAAATTTGCGTTTACAAATTATCGCATGAGACGGTCTCTCGATAATGTTAATGCATGATAAATGTATATAATTATCTTGCTTTATGTTTCTATATTTTTTGTTTTATCACAAATCCTTATCTAAGACTGTTTTAGTTTAAGATGGTGTTTTCATAAGATTAAAATTAATTAGGGTGATGAGAGGTTGTAAGTTAAGACGGTCTTATTGAGATCAAGAAATGTTGTATTAGTTTCTAGTATACTATGGAGTAATTGATGTGATTCACTTCGGCACACTAATATAACGAAAGTCTAGTGAACGGTATATATCCGTTATAATTTTGTGATTGGTCAAAATTAACTCACATGAGTAGATAAGATAAAAATTAGAGTGCCTTGTGAGTCACAAATAACCTGTCTTTATCTACTTATGTGAGTTATGTTTGCACCTGAAAATTTTCACCCTCCACAAATTATCAAAGAAGACCGTTAAACGCATATAAGGATTTACGATTACGTCTACATTTTATTTGTTGCTAATTTGCTAATATCTTTAAATAAACTGTACGTGCTATTATGAGGTCATTGTACGATATCTAACAGTTTCATAAGAGACAGATTGTTAGAATTTTTGTTTGAAATATTATTCAAAGAAATTTTCTTTTGAAAATTTATACTATTATTTTTCAAAGCCTATTGTATTATTTATACAAAGCTATAGAAATGGGGACAAAAAACAAGTGGGGCAAGACCGTAAGACAAGGGGAAAATGTGGTGATGTTGGAGGGAAATTGAATGAATACTCCCACTAATTGTTTGTCTCTTATGAGTTGTAGAAAAAAGTATTCAATGATCCATTCTTTTATCTTACGATTAAAACGGATTAGATATTATCCCACTTGTATATAAGATAAATAGTTATTCTCTATTGGCCGTATGTTGCATTTGTGTTCATTGTTCATAATAGTACGATATTATCTTCTTTGGGTCAAACCCTCACGAATGTGCTCTAACAATCTATCGCAGAGATGATTTTCCATCTTTACACCACCGATAATTCGATATTGAGACATGAGTTTGCACTCTAACATATAGGTCATTCTGCTTTTATTTTATCTTTATTATTTAACTCGTTTTAAGTTTAAGTAGACCATACAATCAGTTGTATTGGTTGTATAGAACAGAATCTAAGCTTTATAATGCATTACTTGAATTTAGACTTGCAAATTATAATCTTTATTTGAAAGAATCTGAGCTCCATTATAAAAATATTGAACTTAAAAAATTATAATAAATCTCAAAAATATTATATATAAGCTCAATTAGATTTTTATTTTTGACATCAACAAATTAATATATAAATAAAAAAAAACTACAAAAGCTCAAAAAAACTGCACATAAACTCACTTAAATTTGCTATAGTTGCAATACTCTTGTACAACCAGTTGTATAGTAGTATAATAGTATTCCCTGACGAGAATTTGTGTATTCATTTTTATATTATATTCTTTTTATTTAATCTCCTTTAAATTTGCATAACTTTTGCCTTTTTGTCTTTCTTGATTCCAATTATTTACACTTTATCCATGGAATCATTCCTAGCTTTTCCTTTTCTTTAGTAAAAGTCATAATTAATTTCTTTTATTCTTTCGCTTTATACCATTATCATTAATATAATATTGGTGAGCATACTAAGATATGAGTTCATCTTGGGATGAAACAAAGAATGTTCTGTTTTCCACTCCTAATTTGTTTAAGTCCAATTGATTCTTAAACAAAATTCTATTCACATGGCAACCATCTAATCTGATCGGGTACATGGACACATTTTTCATACTTTTTTTGGGGAATTTTTTGCCCCTTGTATTAGTAGAGTCGATTAATAATTTCGATCTAAAACCAACTTAAATAAGAGTGTATTTAGTTAATTAGGGAATTCAATATTTGTACCTTTTTTAACCCGTTAAACGAAAACTCCATTTTCTAATATGACGTTTCATTTTCTAGTTTCACCACAAATGTTGATAAAGTTATAGAGTTCGATCATTATTTAAACTAAACTATGTTGAGATTCTCTAGAGTTTATTTTTGGCGGAGTTGATAGAAGATTAGTGGTTATTATAAAAATGGTATAGAAAAAATAATAAACAGAATTACTTTATTACTAAAAGAAATAAGAAAATGGATTTAATACCATATTTAAAAAAACTCCGCTAATAAAAATAATTATTTTACAACTTTGAAAAATCTTTAACTTGACTAAAGTGGGTGAAACTTAGATAATTAGCCCTTAATGTCTCTTATCCACAAATCTTCATCTAACATTTTCCTATCCTAACCCACCATATATATATAGGGTGGTGCTCATTCATGTACGAGTTTTACTCTTTCATGGACGTAAATGACCATAATACCCCTTTTATTTTAATGATTTTGTTTTAATACCCTTCTTTTAATCTCTTTCCCTCATTTACTCTCCCACTCTAACTACCACCATCTGTTAGCCACCACCCTCACCGCCGCCTCCCTGGCCCCACCGGAACATAGCAACAAAAAAAGTATAAAACATTATAACACAAAAAAAAAAAAAAGAATGCAAAATTGAAAAAGAAGAAAATCAAACAAGCAGGAACACTAAAAGCAATAACGTAATGGTGTTGATTGTTATGTACTTCTGTTCTACCCAACACGCAGGCAGTAAGACCGAAACCACTGCCTCTCTCCAATGTTGGCGATAGCTGCAGTCTCTCACCCGAACGACGGCGACGATTTAACAAAAACCCTAATAATTATGTAAATTAATTCCTGAATTTGATATAATATAATTAATAATTAAAATTATTACTTGATCGATATGAGAATTAACATCTATATTGTGTAATTTGATTAATTTTGTGAGGGAGAAATTAGAGAGAGTTTTTTTTCTCTGCTTCTAAGCAAAGGACATATTATGGAAGAATAATGAAAAAAAGTTCATGAATGAGCAAAACACGTACATGAATGAGCAACTACGATTAGGGATAGCCAACATCATGGGCCAGCCGGCTCGCCCCGCCGGCTCCAGTTGCAAGACGGGCCTAGTCCCAATATGAGACCAGCCCACCAAAAAACAAAAATAAAATGGAAAAAAAAAACCCTACTCGAGTCGGGTTAGGGTCACGGTTGAACCGATTCGTACCATGAGAAAGGCCGATCCCGGCCCGTCTCGGGTTGGGACTTGGAGCCTGTGGCCAACTCTACATAACCCGATTGACCCATCAGATATCCGAATTTTCCCTCAAAAACTCGATTCTCAATTCAATTCCTCCGTACATGCAAATGAAGCTTCAAAATCTCAATTCAATTCCTTA
>JAOWBH010167245.1:0-10855 GCA_028566215.1 Silene coronaria
GGTGAATGGTGAATGGTGAATGGTGAATGCAGTGTTCTATAAGAAAAATGCTGGTTATTAAATAATTAAAAAAAAAAATCATAATTTATACTTTTTGGTTACTAAATTTGTATATGATTCTGGTATATATATGTTTTTTTTGTTTGTTTTGTTGTGAAATACAGTATCTGCTTAATTGATTATGATATAATCACAATCTCAACTGATACCTGGTTTTGGGGTGTTGGTTGCTGCAGATAATTGTTGATAAAAGTCGAATTTTCCGATGTTAAATTTCGCCAGGACGAGAACCCCGTCCAGAAACAGTAGATCTTTGCCTCTAGTAGGTATGCATTTTATAACCTTGTAGCAAGCAAATGTGTAATGTGTCATTGCTGCTTGAAGTATGAATCTTGTTGTCAATTAGGGAGTTGCATGGACCTGGTGTAGGTTGAGCTGCAGAACTTATAATGTTGTTAATTAAATGAATAAAAGGGTGCAAGAGTTATTGATCAAGAGCCTCATTTTGCACATAGTTAATGTAGCTGTAATCTTAGGATTGGTTTGGTTTCTTTTACTCGAATAAATCCAGGAGTTGGATATGAGAAACTACTGAATTGATGATACAATGACAGGATACGGTCCACCAAGTCGTCCATAGCTAGAATGATACAACTTGTAGCATAAGAAGGGCGTGTTGTGTGCGCCTAGCGCAAGGCGCAAGCCCCATGCCCACATTGATGCGCTAGCCGAAACACCCCAAATGGGTCTTCTACATAAAGTGCAACTATTGACATTGATATGGGTATGGATTCTATACCCCACACTTATTAGTCCGATACTTTTCCTAGGAGAGCTGAACTAGCAAGGCTCTCACCACAAAAGTAGAGGAAGAGAGATTTATAATGCATTTAGTACTATACTAAATGATTTTTTAAGTCTTATTTGTCATAACTTCTTTCCATTATACTAATTTTTTTGGAACATTTCAAATTTGGAAGTGTATTTTTGCTCTGAAAATGTATCACCACACCCGTACCTCATTTTAGGATAGGGCCTCGTATCTCAAAATTTTAGTCCTTAGTCCTTACACTTGGAGTTGGATATGTACCCGTGTCCGGCATTCAGACCGAAATCAGAGTAACATAGGTTATAACACTCATTTATGAAATTGAAATTTGCTTGACATACCCCTGAAATTATTTTTTTTGACCAATGTGGCTAATGAAACCTTTTAATGTCGTAGTCAATTCATATCATGGTAGTTGCCGAAGCTTTGTAGACTAAATGCTAGACATGCATATCACTATAGTCAGATCTCCAGCGAAGTAAAATCCGAATTGAATTGAGTTGAGTTGAACTAAATAGGATTGAATAGAATTGAAACTTGGTCTGAAAAGCAAGAGCTATGAAAGGTATTTAAATCATTGGTGGTGATTTGTTTAATATTCTTGACTGGTCTAATGTCCTAGTTTTATATACAACAATTCTGTTATGTAAATTATCATATTTGGTGTCGTTATCTGATATATTTCTCTAATATCTACGACATATAGGCACGGATTTTGCTGATCCGAAGCGAAAGGGAAATGTTGTAGGAAAGATAATTGTAGCTACTGGATTAATTGCATTTTGCCTTTTTATGGTTAAACAGTCTCCTGCTTTTAGCAGCCCAAGCTATGTAAGTTTCACTGTTTTGTGCATCTAGCTGCAGTAGACAGTTGTTTGTCTATGTGCTGGTAAACATGATTGTCCATTCATGGAGTTTTGTTTTTATACGGGATTGGTTCTTCTGCAGTTATGAACTTTGCTGTTATTGTATTCTAGTATAAGTTGATCAAATTCAATAAGATCTTTGACTCTGGAACTCTGAGAGTCTGAGGGGATTCTACTATGTTGAGATGCTTCATTGCTTTTATTTATTTATATTATTTAATATTTGTGTATTTCTAATTTCCCTTCAGTTTTCGCTTCATGAAGCTGGTGTAACTCATGTCCTAGTAACTGGAGGTGCTGGCTATATTGGTTCGCATGCAGCATTGCGACTTAAAAGATTCATATCGAGTGACTATTGTGGTATCTTCCCTTCCCATCTTTCTAATCACCCACTTTTGAATTAATTCGGAGATATACATGAATTTTTTTTTGTTGATTGACAGGACAATCTTTCTCGTGGGAATCTAGCTGCTGTAAAGATTTTGCAACAGCTGTTCCCGGAACCTGGAAGACTACAGTTCGTATACACTGATCTGGGAGATGCCAGTGCTGTATCTTTTTTAGGGTGGATATTTTTGGTCGCTTTAATTGGAAGCTCATTCCTTGTTAACAAAAGCTTGTAGGGGGTATTTGCACTGCTCCTGTGGAAGAGTCTATATTTCACAAAATAAAAGCCCCCCGTCGGAATTTTTTTTCTTAGGAAAGATGATATGCAATATGTAAGAGTTGCTTTTCTGTAGCACTTCCTTAACGGTGATGTCAGGTGAACAAACTTTTCTCAGAGAACGCCTTTGATGCTGTGATGCATTTTGCCGCTGTTGCTTATGTTGGAGAGAGCACTATGGACCCTCTTAGGTATTTGAATTTCATTTCTCATCTTGAATATATCACGTTGAATAGTTTACCTCAAAGTTAAGGGTTTTAATGCATCTAGATGTATACATAGAACACTTGGGGGTCTTGGGTTCAAATTTTATTTCCATTTTCTCTTGTCCCTACTCCCTAGATTATGAATGGAGTAAACCAGAATGGTTTATATACTGGTGATGTTTATTTTGTGAAGTAACGGTCATTTTGATTCGATTTTCAAGGCAAATTTTGTTGTAGGTTATCCAGAAACAACCTCTTTGCATTGTTATCACGGGGACGAAGCTACGTACATCCAACAACCCCTCCCTGCCCCCTATCTCGCCATTGACAGGAGCCCTTGAGGCTTTTTAATGATATTGTTCGCTGCTGCATTTTATGACGGTCATATTTTGTTAAGATAAGGCCTTGCTTCTGTTGTCATTTTGGTTCAGGTATTATCACAATATCACATTAAACACCTTGGTAGTATTGAAGGCAATGGTAAAGCATGAAGTCCAAACATTAATATATTCTAGTACGTGTGCTACATATGGCGAACCTGAGAAGATGCCCATAGTCGAGGTTACTCCTCAGGTAAAAATACTGTACAAGTTTGAACTACTTGTAGAGTTTTAGTCTCTTAATCACTGATTGACTTTTCCTATACAAACTACTTCATGTAAGTAATATCGCACCCTATAATGTGCTTCTGGTCCAGGTTCCAATCAACCCGTATGGAAAAGCTAAGAAAATGGCTGAAGATATGATTTTGGATCTCTCTAAGCAAAACAAAGACTTGGCTGTTATGATCCTAAGGTTGTTTTTAATGCAATATTTATCTACCAAAGGTTGTTTATTCCGTTTTACCACAAACTTTTATTCTTTAACAGTTACGCACTTTAGTAAAACAATAGAAAATTCTTCTATTTATTTATTTAAGCAGCATGAGGTATAATCTGATGGCAAGTGCTTTCTACCTTCTCCCTTTACCCTCTCACAATCGATTAAGTTAATATATATCGTGTGGGACAGGATGGCAAGTGGATGATGCCAAATATATTACGTATATTTTAACCGGTTATTAGAGGAGAAGGTAGAAAAGAAGGTAGAAACAGAAGGTAGATAGCAATTCTCTCTAATCTGATTGACTGATTGTATGAAAGCTGCTCAAAATCTTCATATACTCATATTATGTTGCTGTCTTTGATATAACTGCTCAAGTTTCGAGTTGCTCTCATTTCTATCATATACTCTGTATTACTTACTAGTCATACATGAAGTGTCCCTTTACATTTCTACGGAGTATATGTTTTCCACTGAACCTGAACCCGTCTATTCTATACAGATATTTTAATGTTATTGGGTCAGATCCGGAGGGAAGATTGGGAGAGGCTCCAAGACCTGAATTGCGAGAGCATGGTCGAATATCAGGCGCCTGTTTTGATGCAGCTCGTGGTATTACTCCTGGGCTGAAGGTACACTTATTTGGGTGTATGTCAATAGTGCTGTTTTGGTAGTGAAAGGCGTTCTATTGCGTTGTAGATTATTATCCATAATCATGCATTTATTTCTGGTTCTCATACACCCAACCAATTCTTGCTGTAGCATAACCGTGTAGTTACTCTAACACACGTACAGGACTCGGCCACTCAACTTCAGATAATCAATCTTCCTTTGTTTCTTAACCAAATGAAGCGGATAGCCATTTAATTTGTTGGAAAGCTGACAAAATGAAGTCAATCGACCGAATTTAGAACTACATGAATGTATTGAAGTAGCATGTTGGGCATATAACCATATTCATCATGCATCAATAACGGTAAATGCTTACACTGTAGGTAAGAGGCACAGACTACAAGACACCTGATGGCACATGTATACGAGATTATATTGATGTGACAGATCTTGTTGATGCTCATGTTAAAGCTCTTGAGAAGGCAATGCCCGGCAATGTCGGAATCTACAATGTCGGCACTGGAAAAGGTAATGTGACGCGTCTTTCAATTAAATCTCTGTCTGTTTGTCGGATTATTGAATAGAAACAACACAAACATTTATACAGGGCAATGTTACATAAACATCATATAGATATTGAAACCGCATGCAAAATGCGCATTACAAATAGAATCTATAAGATTAATGTGAAAATTTTGATCTCATAACCAGGTAGATCAGTGAAAGAGTTTGTGGAAGCATGTAAAAAGGCAACAGGCGCAAAAATCAAGGTTGATTATCTTCCTCGTCGACCTGGTGATTATGCTGAAGTTTATAGTGACCCTTCAAAGATCAGGGATGAGCTGAACTGGACAGCTAAGTATACAAATCTCGAAGAAAGTTTACAGATTGCATGGAGATGGCAGAAAGCTCATCGGGATGGATACACATCTGCAGTCTAGATCCTTTGATGATTCCGTTTATGTCGTGAAACCCTGCTTAGGATTCCATGAGGCTAATGTAGATCCCACATTCAGATATTTTCGGCCACCTCGAATCATAGAGATTACAACTGAGAGTATGCTGATATTGAAGGGTATAGGGTTATTATGGCTGAGTCGTATTTATTGATTAGAATTAGTTAGCAATGTTACATTGTATAATTAGAAACGACTAATAATCAAGAGAGGGCAGGCCACTACTTTATTGTAAGCCATGCGAGGTGCTCTTCGACATTTTTCTTTTGGGAGCGGTTAAAGATGCAACTACGTATCGTTAGGGTTTCTCAGAACCAATGTGGATGCTCTCTAACATTGTATGCTTGAAAGTACCTTCTTTAGAAAATTAGACCCAAATTCAAGAACAATTAGAATGGTTGGCCTAAAACATAATGGTTCACTTTTTTTTTTTTTTTTTTTGAATGCCTTTCGTCTCAGTCAACTGTTTACGTATTTCACTTATGACTGTTGTGCACAATGTTATTGTTTCGACATTGAATTCTCCTTAACGACTCTACTCACTCGGTCCCTCACCCAGTACAGCAAGATTAAAGAGGCAAGTTGGCTTGGATGTTGCTTTCCTCTGTCAGGGTGCTTCTGTAGTTACAGAAGATTGCCATTTCCTAACATCACAGAAGGCTCTTTTTGGCATCGTCAATTATTAGTTAGCAATTAAGCGTGCTGCGTCATAGTTTTGATCACATTGTATTATTAGATATGACTAATTTTAAGATGTATATATTCGTCTTAAGACAGACTTATTGTACAATAATAGTCCTTTGTGATTACACCAATTCTCATTTGTGACGGAAGTGAGTGACGGATAGATTTAAGGCATAACATGCGTGAAACAACATGAAAATGTCATTTTCTGGTGAGTCAAGATGCCAAAAGGAGGTGTGGACTAGTGAACCACTTTGCTTATCAAAATCGGAAAACATTTACGAGAAATTTAAATGAACAAACAAATTGGCTGTTAGTGAAGCCTATATAAATGAATCGAACGTCCAAAGGTGAGGATAAATAAACAAGGCAAATTATTGTGCGGTTAGTCTTTTTTGAGACGGAGTTATTATTTTAACATTAAAACTAGTTAAATATAAGAGTAAATTATTATGAGTGTTTATTTTCGTATACGTATTTTACTCATAATAGTACATTTATGATAATTTTACCCTTATTTTCTCTCAAAATTACTTGTACTACATCAGAAGAAAGAGAAAGTGAGACTGAAACAATGTAGTGTAAGATCTATAATCTAAATTGACATGTTCTAATCTCATAATGAACATGTACAAACTTAATGCGGAAGCGATAAAAGAGATCGATTACTTACCTCCAGCCATTGCTTGGTTATTATTGTTCCTCCTTAATAATGATCCGAATTATTAATCCGAAGATCTGACTTGATTTTTAAACCCCCAGCCTCACAATTTAGATGGTGTGTTTTCTTTATGAGGTAGACTTGGTGAACCTTAATCAGAATAAATATGTTCCCTATAGACTCTTGCCATCAAAGAGTTAACTGAATAGTTTCCTAAATTGTGAGTGATAAGTTATGGGAGACCATAGTGGAAACGAAATCCTAGGTAAATTCCACTATGACACAGCTTCCATAGTAGAAGTAGCCGTCAAGGTTTGCTTCACACTTCTCCATGACACAGCTCCATCAGCTAGCATAAACACATATTCTGATGTGGATTTACGTGAATTTTTGCAACCAACATAGTCAGAGTTGGAGTAACCTACCACTTCAAGATTCTCAGTCCGTCTACGCATAAGCATGTAATCCGTAGTACCTTGAAGGTATCTCAACACTTTCTTTGCAGCCTTCTAGTGATCAAGACCTGGGTTACTCTGATATCTTCCTAACACTCCAACTGCATATGCAATGTCAGGCCTGGTACAGACTTGAGCATACATAATGCTACCAATAGCTGAAACATATGGAATATTCTTCATTTGTTCTCTTTCAATGTCATTCCTAGGGTGCTGGTCCAAGCAGAACCTGCCACCTTTCACAATTGGTACTAAACTTGGTGAACAATCTTTCATCCGGAATCTTTCAAATACCTTATTGATATAGGCATCTGGAGACAACCCCAAAAGGCCTCGGATCTATCTCTATGGATCTTAATGCCAATGACATAAGATGCCTCATCCATATCCTTCATATCAAAATTACTTGAAAAGAATTGTTTCACCTCACGTAGCAACACTTTATCATTAGTTGCTAGCAAAATATCATCCACATATAACACTAGATAGAAAACAAACTTTACTCCCACCGACCTTAAGATATATACATTGATCCATGATATTTTTTTCAAAACCGAATGAAGAAATAACTTCATGGAATTTATTATACCATTGGCGGGAAGCTTGTTTTAAAACATATATTGACTTATTTAGCTTACAAACCAAATGCTCACCATCTTTAGAGAAGAATCCTTCAGGTTGTTTCCTATAAACCTCTTCCTCTAAAACACCATTGAGAAATGCTGTTTTATCCATCTGTTGTAACTCGAAATCAAAATAAGCTACTAATGCCATGACAATTCGAAAAGAATCTTTTCTTTGACACAAGAGAAAAAGTCTCTGTGTAGTTGATTCGTTACCTTTGAGTGAATCCTTTAGCAACGAGTCTTGCATTATGTATCTCGATGTTGCCAAGTGAATCTCTTTTAGTCTTATAGACCCACTTGCACCCAATAGATTTTACACCATCAGACAATACAACGAGATCCCAAACTCCATTAGATGCCATAGAATTCATCTCATCTTTTATAGCATTCATCCATAAATTTGAATCTGTAGAACTTACGGCTTGTGAAAACGACATAGGATCATTATCAGCTTCAACATTATAATCCAATTCTTGTAGATATACTTCATAGTCATCAAGAATAGCCGATCTCCTTTCACGAATAGATCTTCTTAATGGAACATGTTCATCCTCTCGGTGAACTTCTTACTCATTATGATCTACCATATTCTGATCGACATTTTGTGGAATATCTATACTTAGTTGTCTAACACTCGATTAAACTTGAGGAGTGTGAATGACAATCAATCTGTCACTTGAATTAGAGGGTGGAACTTCATGGTGATCCTTCTCCAGAACAATGTCCTGACTAAGGCCATTCCCACTAATCATGTCATTCTCAAGAAATTTAGCATTTCTTGATTCCACAATCCTTGTACTATGACTCGGACAATAGAATTTATAACTCTTAGACTTTTAGGCATATCCAATGAAATACCCATTAATAGTTCTTGGATCAAGTTTCTTTTCTTATGGATTATACACTCTCACCTCCGACGGGCATCCCTAAATGTGTATATGTCTCAAACTCAGTTTTCATCCCTTAAATAATTCAAAAGGTGTTGTAGACAAAGCCTTGGAAGGACCCGACTTAATATATACGCTGCCGTCTTAAGAGAATCAACCCACACAAATGAAGTTTAACATTACTTCGCATACATTGTACCATTTCAATTAATATCCTACTTCCTCTTTCTGCTACACCATTTTGGTCTGTAGAACCAGACATAGTGTATTGGGTAACAATCCCATGCTCTTGAAGAATTTAGCAAGGAGATCAATTACTTACCTCCAGCCATTATTGTTCCTCCTTAATAAATTACCCGAATTATTAATCCGTAGATCTGACTTGATTTTCAAACCCTCAGCCTCACAATTTAGATGGTGTGTTTTCTTTATGGGGTAGGCTTGGTGAAGCTTAATCAGAATAAATATGTTCCCTATATATAGACTCTTGCCATTAAAGAGTCAACTGAACAGTTTCCTAAATTGTGAGTGGTAAGTTATGAGAGACCATAGTGGAAACGAAATACTAGGAGGACCAACTTAATTTTCATAAAATAACTTAATTAAATATTATTATAATACTTATTTATTTTAGGAAATATCTTACATGTAGTACAACCCCAAGTCCCCAAGTCCCCAACCACCGTACATCGCCCAAACATCACCACACCGAATCGCTCCTTTGAGTTCTCTTCTCCCTCCATCCCCTTCATCCCGCTGCAGCCAAACGCCGACCACCCATGGTCGACCCCAACCCCTTCCCATACCTGCGCATTACCCCTTCCCCTTCCACCAAGCGAACCACCACCTCCTCTCACCGAGCACAACCAACACAGACATAAGACGTTTGACGCAATCACCACCACATAAGCTACCATTGCGCCGCCCTTCCCCTGCCATCCTCTACCCACGCTGCCACCCCATCGCTGGCCGACATAAACCAACCACCAATATATCACATAAAAAATTCAAGCTCTAAAAAAAGCATTAAAAAATCCTAAAAAACATAATAAAATAGTGTTAATTTGATCACTAATCTACAATTAACAAATCAAATCTCTATTTTACTTTCAAATTATTACTCATAAATCAAAAAGTTTGATTAATTTTAAGGTTTAACTAACTTTAGGGTTTTTGGAAGCGAGAGAATTAAGTGTAGAATTTTTTTTGTTAGTTAAGGGTATGCAAATGGAAATAAATGTGTACTGCGAAAATAAATTATGAATATTAATTACCCCTTTTATAACAAACATTTTCAAATGTATTCCCCTTTGTTTTTTTTTTTTAAAAAAAGTACACCAATAATATGGGTGGTGGAGGGAGGTGATAGAATTTAGGAGGGAAATTTAATTGAGAAATAGAGCTGAATTTGAGAGTTGAAATGAAGGGTAAATTGGTTAATTGTGTCCATAAAAGTGTAAAATTAAACTTGTCCATGAAAGAGATTATAAGTAATTAATTAATTGAAATTAATGAGTACAATTATACAACATAATAATGCACAATTAAATTAATATGATGTTGTAATAATTAAATAATAAAAAAAATATTTATATGTTCAATTTATATGCTCGTACAATTTTGCACGAGTCCTAAGCTAGTAAGAGGGAATAACATTTGCAAACTAATAAAAGTTATAGTGATGCAATGTGATTTTTTTTTTTTTTTTTTTTTTTTTTTTAAAAATATTAGTTTAAAATAAAATTATAAAAATTAAAATTTTGAATTTACTTTGATGTCAATTGTTGTATAAGTTGTTTGATTGACTTAAAGTTAAATTGACAAATTTTAATGTTTGTGGTATTTTAGTTTGTATTTAATGCTACAAATTAATGAAATCTTTATTTTTTTTCAAATAATAAAAAATAGTGTGAAATGCTAAAATTCTTTTAAATGAGGGAATGATGTTATGTAGGGGTTAGCAAAACCGGATATCCGATACAAAACCGTATCGGATATCCGGTTTTCAAAATTTCATTTTTTAGTATCCTTATCCGATACGGTTTTTCCATATATCCGGAAACCGTATATCCGATTTTTTCGTATATCCGAAAACCGTGTGCTATGGTGTTATGAGAGGTTTGCTATGGTATTATGGGAGGTCGTGTGACTCTACTTCGTCTAAGTTGCATTTTGGCACGATTTTTTGGTCCGTCTATTTCGCCAACGTCATTTTTGCAAGACTACGATGAAGGGCATATTGTTTCGTGCTAGGGTAATTAGCTCATGTAGTAGGAAATTATCCGAATCATTTGTAACTGAAATTTCGTGGAAAACTCTAGTTTTTACGCGTGCCTTTGGATTTTAAGTGGTTGTATGATTCCACAAACAATTTTATTTGATGTGTCAACGTTTCAAAATCATTTTACAATTAATTGGTATCATTTCACTTAAATTTGTTTTTTTATTATTATGATGAATTGTGTCAATGACGTAACATATCATTTGTCCAAAAGTTTTAGCATGATTAGTAATTAAAACTACAGTAATTGTTGTGTGAGACGGTCTCTAAACAGTATATGACAATCCGTTTGTATATAAATCACTC
>JAOWBH010167276.1:0-10854 GCA_028566215.1 Silene coronaria
TAATGAGTAATTAGCATGACCCAAACAAGGTCATGACCCTTGCTTGGGCATGGTCTAATGCGAGCTACTGTGTGACTATGTCCAACACCAAGAATTAAAACGACAAATCATATTTTCTGATATCGAATATTATCGTGAGGTGGTTAAACTAGAAGCGCTCTGTGAAGATACCCAACGATAGTAGGGCTCCCTAAAGGCTAGAGTACGGTGGGAAAACAAGGGGTTGTAATAACTTAATAAGCAACGAATCAAAGGAGTCTTCTTCAATTCTGGAGGAAGTTGCTAAAGCAGTGTAAAGCTGGATAGCTAGACTATTGAAAAAGATTCCTTTCAACCTTATTGATTTGTAGTTATATGATTTTTAAGTAATTAACTGTTAATAAATCAAGTAAGATTGTACATAGCATGTTTTTTTAAGGATTTTTCTACATGATACTCGTCTTTTTTTAAATTCTAGGTGGAATCCCGTTTTCACCAAAATATTATTGGTATCTCTAAACTTAATGAAAACCTCTGGAAATACACAAAATGCATTAATTCGTCTCTTTCAAGCGTTTATTTTACGCACTTTTTATTGAATTGTCAATAATTTGTTATACCATTAAGGCATTAACATAAATATCCTTGTTCAATCTTAAACTTTTCTTTTACAAAATTTAAGTATATGAAAATTCAATTTTTAGTACGTTGTATTTATTAAGTCAGAGGGTACGACATAGAATTCAAAAAATAAAAAAATACATAAGTAGCACCTAGAAAAAACCCTTAAAACAAAATAAAAAAATAAGATAATGGTGAAAGACAAGAGCAAAAAAGCATCTGCCATAAATAGGGTAAAAGCAAAGAACCTTTTGGTAATAAAAAGTAGGAAAAGAAATAAGCCAAAGTTTCTATGTTCATCATCAAAGCGTCTTGCTTGTGACGGGCTATTCCCGTCACAAGCTTGTGACCTCTCACAAAAGGGAGAAAGGGGACAAGGTGGGGCACCCCCCATGTGCTTTCCACTCACCCTTACATGGGTCATTTGTGGAAAAAAACGGTATCCGTCACTTGTGACAGATACCTTCCGTCACAAATGAGAATTGGTGTTATGGAATCGTTGGCATCCTCAATGATTCTTTGTATATTTTGGGCAACATTGATCATGGACCTTTGGTATTGCTATCAGTATCACTCCTACTTAGACGTGGTTTAATTGATCGAGACATTTATTGTTGGAATTGGAATCACTACCCACTCTTCTAATCACATGTGTCTTGCTTAATCAGCACTTTGTGCCACTCTTTTAATCACATGTGTCTTGCTCAATGCACATTGTGTCACTTCATATGGTATACCCGGCAAAATTGACCCGACCAACATCCAATCAAAAGACTTGAATTTGACTTGTATTCTAAATTAACCTGACAGTATTCCTACTTGACTCAAATATTTATCATTGCATACTGAACATTGTCCCTAAATAATCTGTTAATAACACATTTGAAAATGATTTAAAGTTGAGACGGTGTGGCTCAGCAATTGGTTAAAACCCAAAATTTGAGACCCGACCCACTTGAATCGTTTGTCAAATCTTTTTCAAAGGCCCTAAATTTATGGCACTCCAAGTATAAAAAGTAAGTATTGGTTAAAATTGTCCATTAATAAATTAGTAAATATTTTACACGAGTTAACAACCTAGTCTTTAGCAAAATTCATTCGAATTATCAGAATCCAATTAAAACTTGGATTTACACTATTTATTTCACTTTCACAAATACGATGACATGAATAAATGAGGGATTTAAGTAACCCATAGAATAGTTTAACACAAATTCTCAATTAATCCTCCAAAGGTTTGAACTTTGAAGTATAGAGCTTGCTTGATTTGTCACACACTCACACCTATTTGTGTATTGTTTTAAATTTTAATAAATATTTGGTGTTGGTTGATGGCCCACGGAATTGAACTGGTTATGGGGAAATGTGATGTCAGAATGTAATCTTGCAGTTTACAAAAACTAGATTGATTACCAACACGTGGGTCCCCCCCTCCCTCTATTTATGATATTTTGTGTGTTACTGGCTTCAACTTCAACCACTGTGCTGCTTTGGGCCATGGGACAAATGGATCTATGTTCATGGGCCTATATTCCACTACCTTCCTTATGGGCTTCCACTTACCCAAACAATTACTCAAGTTTGTTCCGGGCTTTTCAGGAAACGGAATGAAATCTCCATATTCTCTTTGTCGTTGTTTGTTCACTGATTTTTTTTTTTTACCCTTCGCCCAAATTTCATTACTCCTTAAGTCTGTATATGAATGGAGGGATTTGTCATAATTATACTTGGTATTTACTATGTATTTCAGAAACAACTCAGAAGCTAAGAGCTATAACCACTTCAAATGATACACGATCAACAAGCGGATTCTAAATTAAGCCACAACCACCGATCCTACACGATATAACTCATTCTGACTAAACAAAAATAGAAATAAAAAAAAAATACCGGAGAATTGATTTACGCATTCTGTAAGTTATTTCAAGCGGCCTTTGTGATCTCAGTTGTAACAGTAAAATCTCAGTTTGAATAATGCAGTAAAAATGAAGTACCTACCTACAAAAGGATCCTGACTACAGCGAGACCCACGGCTGAAATGGAGACCAGTGTACCAATGCAGTATTTTATGACTTCATACTTTGCAGCTTCTAGTTGGGCCCTGAGAGCATGAATTTCCTGGGGACCAGATTCAAGACATAATTATATGCAGCAGTATAACTTGTACGAAGTCACAAATCAAATGCAGAGCAATCAATGACAAATTAACGACTGTAGCTTCAGGGACATGATCATATAGCCTAAGCTACAAGAGATTACAGGTTTGGTCCTTTGTACGTATGTATACAAGTGTCGGACTCGGATATTTTATAAAAAAAATCTCGTGTTTTTTGTTCCAAAGTGTCCTTATGTTGCACTGTTGAAGGTCAGACTTGGGTATGCAAGATAATATGAAGATATGAGTTGGAAATTCTTTACGTTGTGCTTCTAGAAAATATGAAGACGTGCATTGACATGGGTACGTGAGATAATATGAAAAGTCAGAGTAATATAAGTTTGAATTTGTGATGTGCTTCAAGATGTTTCAGCTGAAAGAGTGTTGACAAAGTAGAAACGAAATGCAAACTCTACACATGTTATGAATTGAAGGCACGATTCTTTGAAACCACGTTTTTAGCTTCATAAATAATATACTTACACGATCGAGCTTATTTGTAAGGTTGGAGGTTTCTGTCGTCTGATTGTTAAGTTCCTCACGTATGCGCCTGTATTCATTTCAGACAGGCTAAGCAATAAGGAATTCAAAGGAAAGGCTTTCATCGAGATAAAGTTGTCTTGGAAATTAAAAAGCTTATGGTGGAAGTGAATAAGAGTTTGGCTCACCCCTTTTCAAGGTTTAGATCCAAACGCTGTCCAGCAGTTACCTTGTCAATCTCATATCTGCTCAAACAAAAATCACATTAAAAAATCTTGTGCCAGGAATCTACCAAGATGATAACATGGTCACAGAAAAACTGAACATGAAACACATCCATAGTGACAGTCGACAGAACTGACTTCAACTCCCGTTGCAACTTCTCTATATCGCCTTGAAGCTTTTCAGTCTCCCTTTGCAACAAGGCAAAATGATGATCCTATAGGCAATGGAAAAACAGAATGAAATAAGGAGCAAATTCATGACAGTTGCAATACAAATTAAAGTAAACTGATAATAGCCCGTTAGTTTCAAAATAAAAATCACGATTGCGTATCTCAGAAAGCCCACACACGCTTATTTGTTCACTATTTTTCTTTTAAAAATTTCGGTAGTTTCATGATTACGCAAAACTTAGATAACTACTGCTTCAAACAACAGTTTCCAGTTTATCGGCATGGCTACTCAATAACTTGCTGGTAAACTGCCCTCAGAAACTGATCTTGTAAGTTGTAAGGCATTCTACTGAGTAGGGATCTACATGTTATGTTTTCTGCAAACTGCTAGAAACTTTACACAAACACTTTGGATCAACCAAATGCCTCACACCATCAGCACCCAAGGAATGTTTTTTCTTATAATATTGATGAATTATGTCTTATATTTTATAGTAGATTCTTAGTACAGTTGCAGTCAAGTCGCAATGCTATTATACAGTACATTATACAGATGACAGTGAATCTACTATTGAGTAATTGCTGCTCCAGCTCTTTCAAGGATCTACATGATCCAACAATATTAAATGTCGCACATCACACCAAGATCTACATTCTTATTTATGTTGACATCACCTTGGGTTCAAGTGCAGAGAGATCAAATGAAAGGTTTTACCATCATAACAGTCCCAACATGTTTGACGCTATTATCTTTCATTAAAAACCCAATTAATCTCTCAATAGCAAGTATGGCAAATAGAAGCTTCACATATACATTTGTGAAAGTGGGGAGCAACAAAAAAAATGGAAGTGGCATAATAGTGGAACGTCTTTGTCCAAAGAACCAACTGTCCAATAACTAGACAAGTGGTTCAATGCATTTGGGCACGTTACTCAACACTAAGGCATTGCTTTGACTAGTTACCAGATTCGTAATACAACCAATTCAAATGGGAAATACAAATATGTCATTCGCTCAAAATAGAGCATAATTAGGTAAAACTATAATAAAATACCATAATTCAATCTAACAAGAATACGCAATTCATGCGAATTGGTTAGTCGGTTTGTCATTTGGTAGGCGATCAGGCGAATGCACTAACGCAGGTTTGAAAGCGAGGTGAGGGAAAGGGAGGGAGAAGGAGTAATGCAATTGACAGGCTAAAGTCTATGCCTCAAATTAACAATTTATATCACTTAAATCCGTAGAATGAAACAAATAATAAAACAGAAATAGGGGTCGAAGCACAAGGAATTGGATTAATCTTAAATGAACTTAAGTGTAGAAAAAAGCGATCCTTAACTAAATCAAGGATCATGGTAACTATCTAAAAGGGGACTTTAAGTTTGGTTTAATCTCTAAGCTAATAATAAAATGAGAATGAGCAACAAAAGATAATATTTGAAATATTGATAAGTATCTTGACTCAAACTAGTATTCAGGTATCATCAACTATAGCAATCTATTATGATATCCAATAAAGTTCAATTTTATTAAATATCAATTTCTCATCTAATTTAGCGAAAAAGTCAAATCGGTGGTTGCCTTAATCACCCTTTCTATTACTAACCCAAATTACACAATTCAAGATCAAGCAATTAGAAGCATCCAATCGATTTAGAAAAAATAGAAATAATTAATACCAACAACGCTATCGATATTCAAATTATAAGTTAAATTCCTTTTATGACTAAACTAAGACAAACAGTGATAAGATTAAACAGGCAAAATGAGTCGTTAATCAAATTTAGCAAATGAATTAATAAAACCCTAATGAGTTGTACACCTAATTAAGGTGAATATCAAAACGAATATTAAAACAAGGAATCAAACAATAGTTAAGATTAAATAAAAGATTAGTAATCTCATACTTAGTTTAAAAAGGAGCCAGGCAAGGGTAGGCGTGAGTCTATGGCATCAGAGAGAGGAGGCGTGGTTGTGTGCAAAAGGCGCGCGGGGGGGGGGGGAGGCTAACGGCGCAATACCCAATAAGGCACGCCTTATTGATTGGAGGCTCTAGAAGACGTTTTTCATCAAAAGTCACATGACTTACTTTCCTTCCTTATAATATCTTAGAATAAAA
Organism: Silene coronaria; assembly: GCA_028566215.1. Lineage (NCBI taxonomy): Eukaryota > Viridiplantae > Streptophyta > Magnoliopsida > Caryophyllales > Caryophyllaceae > Silene > Silene coronaria. The sequence goes on from JAOWBH010167276.1 coordinate 5,754, forward strand.
ACATTTAACCCTAATTTTTTACTCTCCCTACCCAACCAACTATTTTAACATTTATGTAGCTCCACAGTCACTCTCTTCTAAAAACGTCCTCCATGTTTTTCTCTTCTCTGTTTTTCATTTTTAAAATTTCCCTTCTCTGGGCTGTTGTTATTTTTGTTACAATGTTGTTGTTTTTCACGTTTTTTTGTTACAAAGTTGCTGTTTTTCAACTTTTTTTGTTATAGTTTTCTTTTTCTCACTTGCTGGTAGTGATTGGATTCTTATTTTTACAATTTGTAGCCGGACTTTCAATGAATGATAATGAATCATGAACCCATTCCAAAATCGTCCTCTAATAGACAAGACCATGCAAGAAAATATAGTATAGCTGACTCCAACAATAAAAATAATTCCACTTGTAAAACAAAGGAGGAGTTTGTAGGCTTAAGCAACACCTTGTTGGTGGTTTTAGAAATGTTACCAAGTGTATGAAATGCCTTGAAAGTGTTCGAGACGAGATTAGGAACTTTATAATTAAAAAGACCATGGCCAAGGATGATATTTATATGCCTCCGTTATCACAATATGAGGATGTGGGTGACGATGATGATGATATAGATGAAGATGATGGTAATGTTGCAGTGTATCAAGTGGTAGCTCAAAACGGCCCGTCCCTCGAAGAAACCAAGGCAAAAAGGCCCAATAGACATGTTTTTTTACCCCTAGTCCAAGAGATGTTGTTAGGGTACAGCTAAACAAGGAGAGAAATATAAATGAAGTTTTTAGAAATGAGTTACGAGAGAAGACTTGGAGATTGCTAGGTGGTTTTATGATGATGGGATAGCTTTCCATGCGGCTAATTATGAAAATTTTCTTGTGATGGTCGAAGCAATTTGACGACTTCAACCATCTAGCATGTATGAGTTGAGAATTCCTCTTTTTGATAAGGAAAGTGCTGATATAATTATTGGGGAACACAAAAAAGAGTGGATAGAGAGGGGGTGTTCGGTGTGTGTTGGCTGATTGCGTCTGAAAGTGTTGGCTGATTGCGTCCGAAAGATGCAACGTTGTTATTCAATTTGCTTGACGATATGGTGGAGCAAGTTGGTGAAGAGAATGTGAGAATGTTATTTAAATAATCAGTGGTAATGCTTCTAATTATGTCAGAGCGGGGAAAAGTTGCTGGAAGCCAACAAACCACATTACATTTGTACTGGACTGTATGTGCTATGGACTTTATGTGCTGCATAGTGCATACGTTGGAAAATTCGTAAGGTTAAGATAGCTTTGAAGAAAGCTATATTCGTCGACTGATGAGGCGGTTCACTAATCAAAGAAACTTGCATAAACCACCGGCGAATACAAAATTTGCCACATCTTTTATAGTGGTCGAAGGAGCCAACCGCTAAGAAAGTGGCGCAATTTGTTTTGCAAGAAAGATAATGGAGAAATATCATGTATGCTCTCAAGAGGTCCCCTTCTAAAGGTTCTTAGAATGGTTGATGGGGACAAGAAACCGCCAATGGGATACATATACGATAGAGCTAATCAAATGGCACAGGCCCGCTAGCCCGACCCGGCCCAGCTCGATTTTTTCCGGGCTTGGGCCTCAATTTTAGGCCCGAAAAGTCCACGACCCAAAGTCCATGGCCCGATTCAAGTAATTTCTTTACCGGTACGTATTAGTGTTATAAGTCTTAGTAATTTGCTTACTAGTATTTATGTGATAACAATAATTTTACGGAGTATTAATGTGATAAGTCAATGATTTTGAGCCTAAGAACAACATATATCAACTACAACAATATAACAACGTAAAGTGAGAAATACATTATTACATAGCTAAAAATTGTGCACTTAGTTGTATGAGTCACCGCAAGTAAAAGATGAATGAAAGCTACATTACGTTTCTACTCCTTATATTGACAATATAGTAAAAATCACATAATTTTATACGAAGCTTTTGATAACAAAGGCTCAAAGTATTACATAATGACAATTTTTAAAGTCATTTGAAGAGTAGAGATTATAAGCCCAAATCGGTCTGAAGCCCACTTTAAGCCCGCATGGGCCGGGTTCGGGCCACTGAAATAGGCCCGCACGTGTGGCCTGACACGGCCTGGCCTGCACAATTGGGCTTAATTTAATGCTTCGGCCGGCCCGGCCCAAGCTCGACCCGTGATCACCTCTAATATACGAGGCAAAAGATAGGGCTAAGGATGCCATTGCCAACCGCTTTGGAAACAAAGAGGACGAATACATGGATGCATTCGAGATGATTGATCAAAGGTGTGAAGGTGGGATTATCAGCTTCATCATCCTATACATCAATCTACTATGGTAAACACTGAAATCTCAAATTGTGAAGAAGTGATGAACGGTTTGTATGATTGTATCGCGAAGATTTCCGGACCCCAAAATTCAAGACAAAATTGGTAATGAGTTAGGTGTTTATCAAAATGGGTCGAGTCTCTTTGGCTTACCCAAGACCATTAGGCAAAGAAAAGTCAAATCTCAAGTTGAAAAAAACGAACTATTTACTACTTTAATTAAGTATTTTATATCATCTACATGTTTTAAAACTTCTTTTTAAATCTTTATTTCTTTTAGGTGAATGGTGGCTTGCTTATGGATCATCGACTCCACACTTCAAGAAATTTGCTAAAAAAGTCGCGTAGAAATTTGCTAGTGACTAAACACCTACAGATTTGACTTTCCTTCGTTGGCCAAAGAGACCCGACCCAGTTTGATAAACACCTAACACATTACCAATTTTGTCTTGAATTTCGGGGCCGGAGATCAATCTTGTGATACAATCATACAAACGCTTCACCACTTCTTCGCAATTTGAGATTTCAGTGTTACCATATTAGATTTCGGGGTTTAGAAAATACCCTGCTAATGTAAAGACGATGAAGCTGACAAATTCATCCATGTATTCGTCCTCTTTGTATCCATGTTGGCAATGACTTCCTTAGCCCTATCCATTGCCTCATATATGTATCTCATTGCCGGTTTCTTATCCCCATCAACTATTCTAAGAACCTTCACTTAATTTGAGAGCGTACATGACAATTCTCCAGAAACTCTCTTGCCAAAACAAATTGCGCCACTTTCTTAGAGGCCGGCTCCTTCGACCACTTCATACCAGCCCACTCTTTAGAAGTAACCAATTTTCTAAGGTTGTTCTTATGCTTGTAAAATTGGGTGATAAAAGATATGGCAAATCTAGTAATCGCCGCTTTATGCAAGTTTCTTTGATTAGTGAACCGCCTCATCATAATGTTAATACGACCACCATATACGAATTAATTGACGAATATAGCTTTCTTCAAAGCTATCTTAACCTTAGGAATTTTCCCAACGTCTTCCAACATCAAATCTATGCAATGTGCAGCACATGGAGTCCATGGTCTCTAGGCTTCCAACAACTTTCCCGCTTTGACATAATTAGAAGCATTACCAGAGATTACTTGAATAACATTCTCTTCACCAACTTGCTCCACCATATCGTCAAACAAATTGAATAACAATGTTGCATCCTTCACAACTTCAGAAACCCTAAACATCAATTGATTCTGATTTTATAAAAACCCAACCTTTTGATGAGTTTACAAGAAAGTTAACAATGTCCTTTAGCACTACTGAATCGAACACCCCTTCTCTATCCACTTTTTTCTGTCCCCAATAATTATATCAGTATCTTGCACTTCCTTATTAAAAAGAGGAATTCTCGACTCATACATGCTAGGTGATTGAAGTCCAAGACCGAACTGACCAAATGCTTCAACCATCACAAAAAAAACTTCCATAATTAGTAGCATGGAAAGCTATCCCAGCATCACAAAACCACCTAGAAATCTCCAAGTCTTCTCTCCTAACTCTTTTCTACAAACTTCATTTATAGTTTGTTGTTTCCCTCCTTGTTTAGCTGTGCCCCTAACAACATCTCTTGGACTAGGGGTAAAAAACATGTCTATTGGACCTTTTTGTCTTAGTTTTTTCGAGGGACGGCCCGTTTTGAACTACCACTTAATACACTTGCAACATTACCATCATCTTCATCCATATCATCATCATCGTCACCCACATCCTCATATTGTGATAACAGGGACTTATTAATATTATAGTTCATAATCTCGTCTCGAACACTTTCAAAAAGTGTTCATAATCTCCTCCTTTACAAACTTTTTGAAAATTTACAAGTGAAATTATTTTTATTATTAGGGTCAGCTATATTATATTTTCTTGCATGGTCTTGTCTATTAAAGGATGATTTTGGAATGGGTTCATGATCAATGTCATTATCATCCATTGAAAGTCCGGTTACAAAATGTAAAAATAAGAATCCAATCACTACCACCAAGTGAGAAAAAGAAGAAATTGTAACAAAAAAAGGTGAAAAACAGCAACTTGGTAACAAAAAACGTGAAAAACAGCAACTTTGTAACAAAATATCAAAAATAACAGCAACACAACTAAAAAAACATGAAAAACAAAGAAGAGAAAAGAGAAAAACAGAGAATGAAAGATAAAAACAGAGGAGAAGAAGAAGTAGAAGAAGATGAACGAAGAAGAAGAAGAAGGAGAAGGGGGAGGAGGACTTGATGAGAGCTTGATGATAAGCAAAGATGATGGATGAGAAGAAAGATGGATGACGTTTTTAGAAGAGAGAAAATAAATGTTAAAACGGCTGGTTGGGTAGTGGGAGAAACAAATTAGGGTTAAATGTTTTTTATTCTAAGATATTATAAGGAAAGTAAGTCATGTGCTTAAGTGCTTAACATGTGACTTTTAATGAAAAATGTCTTCTAGAGCTTCCAATCAATAAGGAGCGCCTTATTGCGCCTTGAGCCTGCACCCGAGGCGCGCGCCTTTTAGCCCCTTTTGCACGCAGCCACGCCTCGTTCCTCTCATGCCATAAACCCTGCGCCTACCCTTGCCTCGCGCCTAGGCGCGCCTGGTTTAGTTAGTTTAATTAGTTCTTTATACAAACCAAGTTTCCCTCCAAAACTAGTTACTTTACCCTACCTTAATGACACTTTAGTTAACTTAGTTCTTCTCTCTATGTTCGACCCCTTACTATCACGATATTGCTAATTTTTGTAGTCTAGTCGAGCTG
>JAOWBH010167287.1:0-10852 GCA_028566215.1 Silene coronaria
ATCGTTTGGTATACTCATATACATACATCTCTTTCTAATTAACTACGCATAGGCGCAACGATCAGCTACAAAGGAACCCATAATAGGTTCACTCGGTCGAATAACAGACACTCGGTCGAGTGACAGTCACTCGGTCGAGTTCCCCTGGTACTCGGCCGAGTGGACGTCTTCCAAAATCAAGCAAAGGGTTCTACCAACAGGCTACTTAGCCGAATAAAAGGGTGTACTCGGCCGAGGGGCTCTCACTCGGTCAAGTGATTTTCTCTCACTCGGCCGAGTAAACTCATAAATACAGTAACTTTACTCGTTCCACACTCTATTCCAACACCCAACAGAAAGCTTATCATATACCTGCAACCACAATCATACTACCAAAATAGACGATACGCGACCAAAGTCACTAAGGGACACACATAAATACCAACGCCTACGATAGCACGTAACATATAATAACAATTCTACCAACGCAAACATTCAAGTAATCATAAATAATCAGGAAAGTAATCCGGCCTTTTGGTCGTTACAACAACAATGTTATAAAACCGCCAAGTCCTCACATCAAACAAATATTATCATAAAAAAAAATGTCGGCTCACAGAAGGTCGACTACTCTGAACCAGAAGCTCACTGATCATCCTCGCGATCCTCTTCCATGGCATCCCCCGCATGAGCTCCGGACGTTTCTGCTCCATCTTCGTGGTTCGGGACTCTACCATAACCACCCACCACCCATCCACCCTGCGAGTTAAGCTGGCTACCTCAGTTACTACCCCATGGACCCCGTGAGACACCCAAAGCTACGCGGTTGATACGATTTTAAAAAGCCTCGCAAGTGGTGGACGAGTTATCGTTGTGTATTGCAAGGGTCGAATTCCAAAGGACGGCTCTTATGGGTCTAAATTCGCTTGTTTACTTCTAGTTTAGTTCTCGCAAAGCTAGGATTGAAGATTAACTAAAACTATTGAAAATAGTTAAAATGAAGAGCGAAACGAAAGAGTAAGCAATAACTAATGAAATCAAATATAATTAAGAGGAAACTAGGGCGCTCGGGTTTACTGGCATGGTATTAGGGTTGGTTTTGGTCCTAACATGGCGATTACTAAGTCCGAGTCTAAGGTAAGTCCCCACCCCTCGGTGCTGACCTTTCCTCTAGGCTAAAATGAGGTTGAACTCTCGTCCTAACCCACACCCAACCCTCAAAGTCGCACGCTATCGCAACGAAAGCCTAAGTCCTCACCTAGGCATTCAACTAAGCAACAAAACACTTAAATCCTCATTCAAGCATTTCATCAAACATGTGGCATGCATACTTTTGAGACTAGTTAAACAAAGATGAAAGACCAATATTAAGGACCTAAACCAACACCTAAACCCACACTAGGTCCCCCTTGACCCTAGTATGGAAACTACTCACTCATGTTAATGTAGATAATCACAAAAGATGGAAGCTTTGTCAAGGAAAAAGCAAGCAAAGACATACTAACAAGCAACAAGCACAAATAAACAAAAACTAAGACTAATAATAATGCAAAAACCAAGGAAGGAGTAAACTTGAGGAAGAAGGAATGTACCAACTACAATGGAATGAACTTGAAGAAATAAAGGAGGAGAAAATCTTCAATGAATTAACCAAAGCTTGAATATAACATAAATGAACAAAGGATCCTTGTTTGAATTACAATAATCAACACGATAATTAACTAAAGATTAAATATTGCTTAAGGCTAATATGGATGCTAATACTAGGGTTTTAATTTAAAGAGGAGTATATCTGAAATAGTTACAAAGGAGGGGTATATATAGTGCCTTGGAATTAGGTCACAAATCAAAGGCAAAAACGCGGATTAAGTCGTCCTCCCAGCCGGCCGACCGGCTGGAAATCTTCTTCCTTCGTGAAATGCAAACCTCTCTGGAGTCACCTTCCAGCCGGTGGCCTGACCGGCTGCCGGTTGGCCGGCTGGGAAGCCTTTGTCTTGACTTTCATTTACTTGGGGAGGTGGGGAGGCTCCTAGCCGGTTGACCGGTTGCCGGTCAGCCACCGGCTGGGAGGTTTTTTGCAGCCTTCCTTCCTTCTTTCCTTCGGTTCTTCAAATCTCGGCTCGTTAGCTTCCGATTCTGCATTCCCGTGTTAATTCCTGCAGGGTACGACATATAGAACACAAAACAGGGGATGGGGGTCGAATGGCACAAAATGGGACGCGAAAACGCGTCGAAACGAGCTAAAAACGCACGAAAAAGAGAGGAAGAATGACCTAAAATAATCATATATCACCAACATAAATATGAAATAAATAAAATATATAGAAATACTTGGACAAAGATATTGCATTAAATGGAAAGATTGAATGTCAATAAAAAGCCTTAAAACCTCAAAAATTTCTTTAAGTATGAACCCTCAAATTGTTCTAAAATGAAGCATGAGAAAATCACAAGATGATTGGTTTTTGGGTATTTCCATGACCCCAAGACAATTACAAGTCCAAAAGAACTAATAAAGAAAGAGAAACAAAATAGACGTAAAAAAAGTGCATCGGCTAAAACTTTCACCGAACGCGTCATAGTTTTGTCGGACTTGGTTTATGACACGAAAGTCGGTAACTTTCGTCTTTCGCGGAAGCAAATAATTTTATGATAGTCAGTAACAATAATTACGTAGCTATGAGATGGGTTCATCATGTATAAAGAAGCAATTAAACGAGTGTAGTATTTGTTTTAATGGAGAACTCTATAGTCAGAAATTATAGTAATTATGCAGCAGCGAGACGGTCGCGACGAAATAATAAACTATAGCACTAAAACCGACGGCAAACAATCGATGTTTATCACGAAAATAATACCACGAAGGAGCTAAAACAACAAAGAGAAATTTGCTCAAAACTAGACCTATAGTTTGAACAATGGGGATTGATATTTGAGACCTATTGAAAAGCAATCAGAATTAGAGCTTGAACACGTCAAATACTAACCTGGTTTTGGATCGAAACGAGTTGAACCGAGATACACAATTTGCAAAGCAAAGCTGCGATTTTTCTTATTAAACATTCAAAGCTCAAAATAACAAAGAATCGACTACTATAATCGACTTATGACAAACATGCCTTATTGCTAAAATCTTATTCCTAATAACAATAATTGAAATAAAAATAATTCCTAATAACATTAATTGAAATAATATTATTCTCCGATGAGTTGTGTCAAAATCTGAGCTTCGGAAGTTCGCGCCTAAGTAGGAAATCGACTAGCTCCTTTCTGTTCGTTTACTGTCATATTCGAACTTGCCATATTCGGATCAAATAATAATAATAATAATAATAATAATAATAATAATAATGTATGGTGGGAAACGTAGAAACAAGAAAGGTCTTTTATTTTTGATTATGTAAGGAAATTTAGTGGCAATTTCCTAAGTAAGGGGGCCAAGTTTACCCTACTCTTTGTTTGCTCGTTTGTTGTAAAGCATCAATGAATAATATTTCGTACACCACATAACAATTGAATGGAAGATGATCTTTAATCGATCACTTTCTATTCATTGTGTACTTCATTAACACATTAGATGCAATTTCCATGGTGAGACACTTTTGATCTAATTTGGATCCTCTTCATTATCACTCTACGGTCTAGATATTCTTCTGAAACGATCTAACAGTCACAACTTTAAGTAGTGGATCTGAGTTAAAACCAATTGCCTATTCTTTTTTTCTATTTCGGTGAAAAGTGAGTGAGCTCAACTAGTAAGAGCTTCACACTCCTTTAAACAAAAACATTGCCCATAGCCTAGACCCATATATACGGCGCTTGTTAAAATTAAGGAGAACTTTTCGATATAAACTTTTCTTTTTTTCTTTGGGTATGATAGGAGATAAAAGACTCGTACAAGAAAAGGATGATATATTACATATTTACATGACATCATTTATAGACATTTATTTCAAGCACCAAACTAAAACTTTTTCAACAACCTGAAAACAACATTTACCCTGCTACATAGGGGTGGTCAAAAGTGCAGGTCAACTTTGACCCGACTCGATCCACCACCATTCTTGGGCTAGTTTCGGGTCCCATATCCGCCGACCCGGGCCCGGTTAGTCCTACCCAAAACCCGTCAAAAACCCACTCCTCGGGCCACCCTTCATTCGGCCCACTCCACCCCCAACCGGGCCAGTTACGGGTTCCCCAAATACGGCCCGATCTACCCGCACACCTGACCAGCCCTACCGCTACATATATCATCAGTCCGAACCTGCTTATCCTCTAACTCATAAACATATCCTATATCACTTCAAAGTTCAAACCCAATAATTTCCATATAAAATAGATAAACTACACAAACATAGACCAATTAAAAAGATTCAGGGCAATTTTCATGACAAGAATTGATGAAAATATGACAACCATGAACATCAAACCCCATAACCCTACCAAAAATGGCCAAAGCCCACATACAACAAACACATAACAAAATTCTTAAACAAGCAAGGTCCAACATTCCAAACTGGTCCAATACCCAAACTCCTTTTTTCTTTTCTCACCACATTTTCTTTATTTCTTTCCACCATTAAACTCTCCAACTACCCAAAAAAAAAAATTGGAAAATTTCCCTCCAATTCTAAACCCTTAAAATCATTTTTTCCCTTGTATATAAGAATTTATTTTAAGTGGGTTTTTTTACCGGTTTTTAATTTAGAAATGGAGATCGAGGAAGTAGAAGCAACCTTGGAAAAAATATGGGATTTACATGACAAGCTTAGTGATGCAATTCACTCAATTTCTAAAACCCATTTTATTAATTCCACCAAATCTCTCAAAAATCAGCAGTTTAATGTTACCAATGTTGATAATAGTAATGGGCTTGTTTTTATGAAGGATTCATCCGCCATTTTTGAAGCTAAGAGTCTTAATTCCATTCGTTCTGCCCTCGAAAATCTCGAAGATCAGCTTGAATTTTTCCATGTTAGTTTTCTTGTTTTTGGTTGTTCAAAATTACTCGGTCGTACCAATCATTTAATTTGTTTACCTTTGATTAAAACATATCACGGAGAATAAAAAAGGTAAAACAAATGATTGAGACGGAGGATAATTTTTTATTAATTGTTGGTTTGTTACTATTAGGGCCTGATTTTAGGAGGTTTGTTGTTGACTTGTTGTGGGATATGCCCTTTATTGGTGTAGTTACGGAGTACTTTTTCCGTTTATTTCATTTTCATACGTTTGTTGAAAGTACTATAATTCCGGAGGTTGGTTTCACTTAATATCGTTGTCTTGATGATTATTGTGAAATAGGTCCGCATCACCTTATTATACTAGATGCATTTGATTTACAATTGAGACCCGTACAAAGATATTGAAATAGAATAGGTAACAATTCCATGTTGTTTTAAATTTGTTACAATTATCGCCCTGGCGAGGTAAAGGAGCGGTTAGATGTACGTAATCTTTTGAGAGGGTAATTAAGTTTGGACTTGGATTTCGGAGTAGGAAGAGTTTTGGGTATTTGGATGTTTAGGCAGGTTGAATGCTACTTAAGTATGGTTTTAGTGGTAGACTAATACTGTCAATTGTCTTGTTTGCAAGGCGACTGAAATTGTTACTAAAATGTACTCCATATGTGAGAATTATGTAACTTATGGATGATATGGGAAATGTGTGATATTTCGAGGCCAGGTATACATTTCAGATCGGATTTGTGTGTGCAACCGTGTAACTAGTCATATTATCATAAGAGAACTCAAAATGACTGGTAGCATTTTATATGGTCATATGGAGCACTTTCTTTTCTGACGACCGTAATTCTGCTTTCACGCTTCATATATTTTCCTTTGAGAGAGGAGATATTTTTCCTAAATAGCTAGATTTGCTTCATCAGCTGCTTTAGCTGTAGTAGAAAACTAGAATTGGTTATGTTATGGACTTTTAGCCGTTTTTACCGTTTATGCTAGTTTGCCTTCTGCTGCCTTTGTGATTCATGTCCGTTTGTCTAGCCGCATAGAGTCAATAAAATGTTGTTTTGCCTCACTGTGCCTAAGGCGCCTGGGATCCACAAGTCACACCTAAAGCGCATGATGCGCACCAAAGGTGCACGAGTTGTAACTAGTGACGCACGCCTGGAGGCTCACTACTACGCAATTCCATATTTTCTTAAAAAAAAAAAAACATTAGTTTTACCCTTGTCGTCTCCCCCTGTCCTTAATTTTCACTTTTAAATACATGTTGGCACTTTGTTGGACAATTTTTTCGCTCTGAAATATACATGTTCGTTCAAAAAGCAAGTGCGCTTCATGTTCATAAGGCGCTCACCTTGCGCTTTGTCGCCTTGGATTCCCACCTCCCAAGTGTACCTTGAGCGTTCTCAAACTAAGGTTGTTGATTTCCTTCTTGTTTTGTGACTGATGGTATTAATCTATTATAGATAGGAGTTGTACTTAGTTTGCCATCTAGTAGATTTTAAAGTCACATTATCTGGCCCCAATTTCTTTTTACAGTGACTTTGTTGTTGTTCTAATCTATATTGATGTAATGAATGTCAATGAGTGAATATCAATACATACACTTGAAGAAGAGTTTTGTAACGTATTTATCATGGATAGAGTTTTTAGCCAACTCATATTTAAGGTTATCAAGGATACAGACACGAGCTTATGTCAAAGCTCTATGGTGCTAGTGATCTATCAGGAGAATTACGTGTGAGATGGTGAAGGCAGTTTTCATCCTCATGTGAGATACGAAGGAGGAAAATTAGAAATATTAGAGGTTATTTGAGGAAAATTAGAAATAACTGTCAAGCAATGTCTTTGTCTCCTTTTGTCAATGTTTGGTTCGACTGCGATGAACCGTATGAGAGGAAATTCAGGACTGTGTCATTTATTATGAAATGTAACAAGTTTACTACTGGAGAAGTTATCTTGTATGTGCAATTGCCAGTTTGCCCATGGAAGACCAAAAGCTTCGTGCCACTTGGTTGCAGTTTCAGCCTTTCAGGACAACTCAGGTTATTTTGCTGGTTATGGGTTACTGTGTGAAGCTTTCCGTAGAGCGAATTTGACTGTATTTTTGAGGATACTTCAACTCAAATAGTGAGCAAATGTGTTTAAGCAGAGAAAGTCTTATGAGTTCCTAAACGAGTTAAAAGATAAGGTAGTTGAAACTTGAAATGAACAGGTATTCCATGAAGGCTGTTTACATTAGTCGAGAGCTTACAGTCGCACACTTTAATTATCACAGAACAAGGACATAGGGATTGACACTCTGACTGTTCGACAGTAGGTCCTCAGCCTGTCTATTCGATATACTCTGTATGAAGATAATGTTTGAGCAGATGCTTTGTCTTCTATGACAGGAATTAAGTTTGTAGGAGAATCTTATTGGTCATGCTATCAGTTAACTTTTTTCTTGCTTGTCTTTTCTTCCAAACAAGTCACAGTTCTTTAGTATCCGTCTATTTCTGGATGATGTCTTTATCAACAACCTGGCATAGAGAAACAATATCACGGTTAGCCTTATTGAGATGAAGATAGCAAAATAAGTCATAATTTCACCTCAGTGGTTCTAAAATGTAGGATGATTTGCCTTCTGCACCCTTATAAATATCCGTATAACTCTACTGCGTACTTTTTATTCATCCATTCTTAATAGAATTTTTTTGATGTGGTTATGGTGGACATTGAGCTATGTTATTAGTTATTGCGCCTTGTGCCTTCTTTGTAAAGGTTAAGGAGATATAGATATCAGGATTGAGGAATGGTAGACGTTCCTAGGCGAGAAATTGGTTACTTTTGTTTAAGATTTCTCAGGAGTAGATTCCCAAAGGAGCAAGGTTCTTAATTACTTTGAACTACTGAAATTATTTTGATGTGTGTTCTACAGGAATAGTAGTAACTAGTAAAGACGAAACAAAGCATTCTAACTGGATGAAAGGAAAGTTACCATGACTTACATTGAGGATTGTTAGTGGCCCGTACTTTAACTAGTCCTTTAAATATGTCCTGGAGTCATCACAATCTTCGATGTTAACCTGTTCAGGTTAAATAACTCGACTAGTTTTCCATTTCATTATGATTTATTTTTGTTCGATGTATTGCCATGCCAAGAGTAGAGGCTAACTTGAAGCTCATACATGTTTTTTCCTGCATATCTGGTTTGGTCGTTAAGTTCTGTTTTTATGTTAGCATGACATGGTTTAATCCTGGATTCAAGCTGTGTAAGACCACTACGAAGGCTATTTACGACCTTCTGAGGTCTAAAACTACCTCTTAGCAGTTAATCTAAGTGCTTGATGGTGGTTAGGTTTTTTGTTTTTCTTGCTAAGCTTTATCTTTTTTACGTTGATTTTGTCAGAATGTGCAGGTCCAGCAGCGCGCAGAGAGGGATGCTGCACTTGCCCGATTGGAGCAGTGCCGCCTTATTCTTGCTTTAAGATTGGCTGAACACCACGGCAAGAAGTATAAAGTGATTGATGAAGCAATTAACTTTGTGGGAGATGCTAGTTGCTTTATGGGACCTGCAAGTCTCTCTAATCCTCATCCTTCCGGAAACACAGTGAGCTCAAACCTTCTGGGTAGAATTCTTTTGTCGGGTTTCAACACAGCCAAGAGGGTGCTTCAACCGGACAAGATGGGCGGGGTTCTAGGAAATGCTGCAGTGTTCGCCCTTAGCATGCTTGCATTGTTGCAGTTGCAGCAAGTCACCTACAAGAATACTCAACTCCTGGACATTGGTTTGAAGCAAGGTGGAGCAGGGAAGAAACCAACTCAAGCCGACAATTCCTCTTTTTCTGGGAGTCATTTGGATGTACGATTGGCTAGAGGTTAAATGAAAGCCTTGATTTACTTCATGTCATATTTCTTGATGAATTTTGTAGGAGTTGGTTATTTCTGTGACGATATTCTTGGTCTGGCAAAAACTTGCTGGTTTTTTGTAACCGCGTAGCATTCTGTTGTTGGTCTGATTGTATATATGAAAATCTCTCTCGACGAAACAGGAATTAGATTGATCCACACAATATGGTTTCTCTATTTCTATATGGATAAAAACCATTAGCTTCCGCGCCATTGGCTTGAAAGATTTATCCATGACCATCTGTCTACGAGTGATCATAATCTCCATCGACTATTTGGTTTATCAATTTTCTAATTTTTTTTTTTTTGGGTACTGATGAGCGCTGCATGATCAAATATATTGAAAAAAGCGGAGTGTATACATCAATTCATAAAACATATTGTAGTAGAGACATCGTTTATAGCTTTCCATCTATCGTCCCCTAGATGTATTATCAACATAAAAAAGACGACATGATTATCATAAGACCGCCTCATATAAAAATTTGTACTCAAAAGTTAAGCCGGAAAATTGAGAATACTCCACAAATGTTCACATGAATTGAAGATGGACACAAACTGGGCACTCAACACATCATTTTCTCAGAGGCAGGTGAAGGTGGTGGGCCTATTTCACCATACAAGAGCCGCCCAATAAGAAAGGTTATATTTTGGACCTTGACGTTTGAAGATGTTAAGCAGCTCACTTAAAAGGCCCAGTCGCATATTATTCTTATTTCAGACAGGCTATTTCCCGTCAGAAATACGACGGGTCAATGTAGTCATTTTACGATAAAATGTTACTATTTTCGGATAAAATGTTACTTCCATGGTCAAAAGCGAGAACTTTAGTTGTAACAATTTGTTATTAATTGGTTACATTACATTTAAAAAAAATGGTGACATTTGATCCGTCTTATTTTAAATCGTGTGAAGCATGAATTATTGCGGAGACCAATTTATAAGCACAATTGAAAAATTGATTTGATTATTGAAGGTGTCATGAGGAAGAGAAAATTCAAAAAGTGCAATCCTCGTACAATACAAATGATTACATAAATTGGAAAATGATAGTTTATTTATGTTTTTGTGAGAGTTTTGCGTAAATATTCTTCAAACTTTGATTGATTAGTTTATTAGTTTCTCGGATTTTTCGTATGTAGTATGTTAGTTGATTTGACTTGAAAATTCATTAAGTGGTCGTATTCTAATTAATCTGGTAAAACCAATTACTTTCATAACTTACTTTACACATGTAAAAAAAAACACGAGTAACAAGTTCATCATTATATTTTCAAATTTTTTCAGATAAAATGTCACTGAATTTAAAGAAAAGGGGAAAAAAACGTTATTAATATGGTAATAAAAAAAATATATTTAAGAACACGTCAATTTGAGAAAAAAGTTTGATTTTTTTTTTTAAACTGAATATATATAGTTATGGACCGGTTTAGGGACACATTTGAGTGAGCCTCGCCGGGTCTAGCCCGCCTCCTCCCAAGTACCAGTTCAGGGCTAGGGTAACTCAGCCCATCCCCTTCTAGACCCAACCCGGCCCGCACTTTTCCAAACTAATGACAACCTCTCATAATAATTTCATAAAAACGGGTGACATTAGTAATTTCTGTGTGGCATTATGACGAGAAATGAGCAGAACTTATTATAAAAGAATATCTCTGTTTTAACGGGAACCCCAAGAGTTGTTCCGTTAGAGTTGTGAATTTGCAATTGAATGATGAATTAAAGCCAAAAATCAATTTGCTAACAATACGTGGACAGAAGGTCACCTTAAATATTGCTATATGGAGTAGTTGTTCAAAATTGTACTCTATCTTAGCACTGTTAACAGTCACACAACCGTTAAAAAACAAAAAAACTGTTTAAAACTCAGAGAAAAAACTGTTGATCAGACCAATTAAAGCACAAAACTAACCGATAACAAATTCAAGGCATAATAATAATAATAATAATATAAAAAAATAAAAAATAATAATAATAATAATAATAAAAGATGGAATAATAATTGGGATTTGCTATAT
>JAOWBH010167309.1:0-10852 GCA_028566215.1 Silene coronaria
ACATACCACTATGGTATCATATTCCATTCCATTTCATAATCTCGAACCGAACGACCCCGGAGTTTTTAGGAGTTATAATTGTAAATAAAGCGTAACCTAATTAAGACAAACGAGTTTTATATTTATATTACAAGTTAAACTGAATTTAGGAAATAACGCAAAAAGTCGTCGGAGCTGGGTACTCGATCGAGTCTTACCTTACTCAATCGAGTACACACTCGGTCGAGGAAATTCAGTTTTTAGCCCCTCTACATGCAATCTTCTTCACTTCTCTTCTTCCATTCTTTTAGATAGATTTCCATGCCATGCTTCGTGTATTCCGTCATACCAATTCCGCGGTGCTCATAATCGTCTGATTTCTCCGTAAATGCGTCAAGTCTGCATTAAAACACCAAGAGGGGCAAGTATCTTCATTTTAGCATAAATGACATATAAATGACAATTCTAGCACGAAAACCGTATATTTATTTGGTGGAATGCATGGTTTTACAGAAATGACATTATCTTTAATAATGTACATTTCAATATGAGCAAACTTACTCTCCTATGCGGTAATAGAATTAAGATTTGGAATGAGACTAGACATAAAGATCTCATTAATCCCGAGAAAGATGAGTCACTTAGAAAAACTACTAGTAAGGAAGAAATATGGTGGGAGAATCCTACAAACGGTTTTCTAAAGCTAAATTTTGACGGATCGAAAATAGATGGCAATAAAGCTGCTTTTTGATATACTATAAGAGATCATAACGGTAAAGTCGTTTTGTTAGGATAAAAAAAGTGCGAATCTAATAGTATTCTTGTTGCTGAAACTCTCGTTTTAAAAGAAGGTATTTTAGCAGCTAAAGACTTAGGAGTTTCAAAGTTTATTGTGGAAGGTGATAATTTATGTGTTATTAACTCAATCCGTAGTACTTGGCAAGTTCCTTGAGAAATTTCTAGTATTATCAAGGATGTGAAATTGGACCTTCGTTTGTTCAATGAAGTGATAATTAGACATTGCTTTCGCGAAGCCAACAAGGTTGCTGACTTTATGGCTTCTATTGGACATGAATGTCCAACACTTTCGAGGTGGTTTGAAAGTCGGTGGCTTCAACTTACCTCACTCATTCGAAAGGATGAGATAGGTTGGTCTTATCCTAGAGGATCAATCTAATTTTCTTACCTTATCAAAAAAAAAAAAAGATGGAAAACGGATAAAAAATTGGGGGTAATTTATGGAGAATGAAGATGTATATTGTGTCATGTCAAATAGTGTGAATTAAAATGAAATCTTTATGTGTCATCCTAAATTGCGCGGTTCACCCCACAAAAGAAAACAAAAAAGTTAAAATCGTAAGTAAAGGTTATTATTATGGTGTACGTTCTTCGCTTACAAGTATAGATAGATTGCATAGTGTAGGAAGTGATAAAAAATCAAAGAAAGAATCTATATACTTGTTGACTGTTATTTTAACAATTCAATTGGCTTATTTTACATCTCAACTCATACTCCTACTAATTTTCATGCTTCACTGGTGGACGGTGGCATATTTTGACATCATTTTGAGAATTTCAACGGATTCATTCATGGACGATTCATAGACTCTTCTTTATCTAGATTCTGATCATAGCTATGGCCTACAGGAGTTCCGCTTGATCCTTCTTTAATAGCTTACTTTTTAAGTAACTGTATTGACTTAGTACATGTTTGGCCATGTGGTGCTCTTTACAAGATCACAAGGCACATGGCCGGCTTTTAAGGTGTGCAGGTCGTGCGGTCGTACAGGGCCCCCAAAAATTTGGGGCTCAATTCTTGAGATGCTCTAGTTATATTATGTTATTGACGGAGAAAAAGATATTGTTGGACTCCTGGTGTAGTGGTATTACTCTCAACACAAATTGGCTCAACACTCATTATTCCAGATTTCCAGGGAATTGACACCAGTTCAATCCCACATGACAACAATTTTTCTACTTTTTAAAATTGTGGGGCCCACTGATGACTTTCCTTCTTCTTTTATATTCGTAGATTTCGTACCATTATTTATGTTCCTAGGGAGTACTTTAATATTTTTCCTCTCTTTCCTTTTGACATTCTAAATATTCAACCAATATTAAGTTTGGTATAATTTTTTTTTTAATGTTTAAATATTTTGTTAAGTATATCGATATAACAAACTATATGTATACTATGAGAAAATATAGTTAAGAGTTAATATCGTTTGATCACTAACGTTACTCGGATTATATAAATGTAGTAAAAAGATTAGTTTTCTTTTATAATTGCAATTATTTAACTATTTATTTTGATAGTAATATAAGAAAAAATAGAAGAACCACAATTTTCTTCTAAAAGCAAAAAGGTGCAAAAAATTAATAGTCATAAGTCATATCTAAGTTTTTTTTTTACCATAGTATATACTTAATAAAGGACAAGACTAAAGAATACATAAAGACCTTCTAAATATCCGAAATGGCTCGATCTAGGGGCCCATTATAAAGTTTAGCATAGGGCCCCGGGAATCTTAGAGACGGCCTTGACAAGGCATATGATTGACATTCCTCGTCAAATACCAGTTTCGTTTATTTTGCAAGAGTATATTCCGGCTTTTTGTGATAAATTTGTTGGTCCTATCACCATGATCTCATCTTGCTTCCTCCGTGTTGCTCAAACTTATTTATCGGATTCATGTTATTTGTGATTGGTTCCATGTACATATTGTAGCCTTGTAGGACGATTGGAGCCAGAGGCTAGGTTTATCCGTTTATAGATGATTTGGGCCGAAGCCTGATCTAGAGTGATCCAGTACAATCGGGTCTTGTTATGCAATATTGTTGTTTCGAATGGGAATTCTCATATAACTGTTCATGCCCGGCTAGGCTGCTACTCTTGGTAATGTTGCAAAAATATCTGGGCTGTTATTGAATTCAACTTGCTGATTTTCTCAATCTTATTGCAGATAGAATGTGGCAGTCAACTGATCTATTTCAACGATACGATATTTGTAATAAAAAGAATATTAATCATATGATATCAACATGAAGCCATTACATCCTATGGTTTAGACAGGGAATGGATTTCTGTTTAGAAGAAAAAAAACCCTGAAAATCGTCATAGGTCCTAATTATCGCAAAGGATGAAAAAAGTATTTCCATGTGTAGACTTGATAACTCCTACACTTCTACGAGTAGTAACCCAGTTACAACAAACAACATTTTAAACATAGACCAAAGGTTTCTGACTTATACTAATATTTTCTGATATAGAAAAGGGGTTTTCAACTATAACCGACACTCCATATTATTTTACATGTATATAGCAGCTGATATATGTTAGTAATTGACTGATCAGGACAATCCTAAACCAATATATTACCTCGGTAACTGATAAAATGCCATATGACTGATGCCAACAAAAAAAAGAAAAGAGCTAGATAAAAAAGTCTGAAAGTCATAAGTTACTTAAAAACAAATATCTAAAAGGTGACCTTTTTTTTCGATTCAATACATGCAATTGGATCTCGGTATCCAACTAATACTATGATAAATGACAACCTAAGACAAAATTTCCATCCAAAATTCAAAACATACACAATCATAAATTGAGTCACTCGCAAAAGTTAAGACTTAAACCAATATTACTGGTTATTACACTTAATATAAGTGAATAAAACATAAACCCGAGAACTAGAGAATGAGAACAAAAACATAGTCAATCTCAGGTGCCAGAATATATCGTAATCTAGAGTCGTCGGGAATGATCATACCACATTCAAGAACTTCAAATGCAAACCCACGGTAGTTTCCGTTCCTCACCTCCACAATTCCGGTAAGGCAAACAGCGTGAACCAAAGGTATTTGTGGTTGCTGGGGATCAAGAGGCACATACTTTCCACTGCTCACATAAACATCACCATTAACCATCCCATCGTAATTAATACCAACCCTAAAAACACCAACAACAGGACCTTCATAACAGATATGTTTGACAACCGCATCCAAGGACAGAATCGAGTTGGGAGCAGCCGGGTAAGTATGATAAACCGCACAATCCTTTACCAGAAAAGGCTGCGTCAAACAATCAGAAACACCAATCACAATATGTTACTAATTTGCAAAAGGATAACATAAAAGAAAAGACAGAAACTGACTCGTTTATTGGTGCCGGAAGCTTTGATGAAACCTTGATACTTTATTTTAATGTTCTTGATCATAGTCAAAACCGATTGCGGAGGAGTATGATCTCTCCTGAGAAGATCGACGTCGACTCTAAAACTTTTCTTCGCATAATACTCGTTAGCATCAATCCAAACTTTCTGGTTTCTTACTTCAACTGAGGGACACAGGGAACAATGCGCACAATCCTTAAATCCGACCTGAGTCCTGACTTCCGGGAAGAGTAGGATGTTGTTGTACTTGTTTCTACGCCAGCTGAAACCATTACCCCAATTAAAAGTAAAACCCGAACCCGGGGCCATTTTTATAGGTTAATTCGGAAAAAAATAGACGGATTATACTGGAATTTAAGTAAATGAGTAATGTGGACTTGTGGAGTTAATAAGAGCGGGAAAATGAGGATGAAGACTTATATACAAGTCAAGTGAAATGCTCAACTTAAAAGGCCTCGGCTCAACTATGTGTGTTACTGATCAAAACGCATCGTTTCGTATTTTAGAGAAAAAGAAAATCAAAAATATAAAGGAATGCAGCTTGGGCTCCAAGGCAATGATGTCATTCACTCTGTTTTTACAGTCTACCTACAAAACGGGTGGTGGTAAATTGGTGTAAATGACAGTTGGTTTTTTTGTCCTTTGTATAAAAAGTAGGGGAAAATGGAAAATGGTCTCATATTTTTACACATTGTGGTTTCCAGTATATTTTCATATTTTTTTTGCCGTATGATGTAAACTTAATTCAGGCTATATAAATTTGGCTTGAATCGTTCAATTTACAGACTATTTAGACAAAAATACGTCAAAGTTCAAATTTGATACAATTTTCATCTTTCGTTTAAACTAAAAACTAAATAATCATAAATCATTAAATAATATGAATAAATTAATAAATTGAGCACAAACATCTGAAATGAGGTTGAAATTTGTTGTCCGAGTTTGAGTTAGAGCTTTGACTGATCCCATCTTGAGAGGTTGTCAAGTCAACTAAGCTCATTTGCATGCCTACGTGAAAGATAGATACTTTTTAAATTTCTCTGTCTAATACAGTAAGTATTGAAAAAAATTAATATAGTTATGTCGTACCAAATAGTAAACATTCACTTGAAAACCGTAAAATAAATTTTCTAGGCCCGTCACTAATTACTTCAACAATTTGTATTTTAGATATCAAAAAAATAATTGTTATAAAAAAAATACAAAATTTGGCGTCTTCAATTTTCGGGAACATTTTGAGCAAATTTTCGAATGTGATGGAATAAAACAAGATTGATCCCCATACTCTCTTTTCATGTTATTATTAGTTACTCGATGAAGTATTCTGATGGCAATCAATTAGACATTATTAAACAACTCGATATTTTGTAGTATGAACTCTGAAATGATGTGGGATTAGTAAAACTTTGATTGTTGACAATCCCGTACGAGATAACATCTTTTTCAAACAATAATATACCACGCATGCTATCCTACAACTGGTTGTATTACGTTGTGCCATTGATTGAACACTTCCTGATACATTGGGCCTCATAGTGTTGTTGACAGTTCCTTGAAGATTGGTAGGCGGGTGAGAAACGTTGAGGTAGGAAATTATAGGCACATTAGATGGCACAGTTGAAATTGAATTAAATTGTAGGCACATTAGATGGTACAGTTGAAATTTAATTAAAATGTAGGCAGCTGTATTTAGTATAAGCTGAGAAGTTCCAGCAACAGTGCTAGATTGGCCACTTGATGTCATTCCTGAAGACATCATGTTTGACACATGCACACCAATAGGTAGTTGGTACTAGTGAACTTGAGACAGCGTTTTGAAAGGCACCAATAGATCGTACAGGTTGTGGCAAACTGATCATGGGCTTGAGCTCTGGTAAACTCTCGTCATTCATAATAGTGTCTTCAGATTTAGGAAGAGATGATGCTTGTATGCTGGCACTTGGACCAGTGGGACGAGCCATGGAAGGCATATAGGTATGACCAGATTCAGATCCGATTGAAGTCACAGTACTGGGCTCCTATAGGAGAATTTGACACATAATTCAGCAACAATTGAAAGCGAGAGATTTGGCAAACCATGAAAGAAAGATAGGAAACAAGAGACTTACCACTTTGATGGTTGCTGGAGGAGCATTCACGATAGATATAGGCGGTTTATTCAAAGCAGATCCGTATGCTGAAATAAAACGAGAGTAGAAATAACAAAAATCAGAAAATTCGAATGCAGTCCCATATGCTTTATGGTATGGTACCATTGGCTAGAAAGCCATCAACGATATACTCCTAACCACTTCTTTTAATAAAATAAAAGTGTAAATTCAAGATTTGTAAACATATCCCACCCTAGAATTTCACGGAACAAATTTAATTGAGTGCACAGATTAATGTACAGCTGCAACATTATTATTGTGTAACTCGACAACCTGGTCCACAAAAGGCATCTTTTGATCTTAGGGCATGAAGGGAAGGTTATCAGGTACAGGGAGAGAATCGAAACTTGTACAGTTTACACTCAATTGACAACGAAAAAATAAGAATCTGGTATGGCTAACGAATTGAACGGTGAAAGACATGGAGAAATTTAACGTGAGACTCAACTTGAAAATTCAGGAATGAGGCAACTTCTAACTTCTAAGGCATCTTGGGTAAATATTAACGTAAAACCCTGATTGTTTTAGATTCAACTTAATTGTATTGCCCATATTTACTCTTTGAGGGATAAGGGTTACTAGCAGAAACAAGAATTCTACAATAGTACCACTTCAACGGATCACAAATATTGTGGGGAATTGCCCCAATTTTTTTATCAATTCAATATTTCAATGTAGTTGCAGTAGCATTTATGAACTTGGCAAATGTTCGTACCTTAAATATCTCATTTACCTTTACAATTTGAATTCAATTAGCTCGTAAAACTTATATGAGAATCTTAAATCCCATCTAATTAGCCTGTATCATACATATTTTACCGTTACCTATATTTTACTGACTCTACCCCACTCACTCTCCTAAATAATTCACCCTTACTTTTTTCTATCGACATCTTACATTAAACCTGTAATACCCCGAACCTCTGAGTTACCAAGTTGATGAACCAACTTTCATTTTGATGAAATTGACTACTACTGATGAAATACTGACTATATATTACTATTTAAAGAACATATATAAAAGCATCAACAAGCAAGCACACCAATATAGCAGCATAGTTAATTGAGGAATGAATCGGAAAAGATGCCCCAAGACTCCAAGAGTCAAATCAACCAGTGCTGTCAACAATGCATGACCAGAGACCAACACGTTACAATATTACAGTAACACCCAGATGGCGGAAAACTGAAAAGCCAGATCCAAGAGTCTGAGTCAAGTTAGGGTTCTTACTTGGTGGCACGCCTGATCGACTCAACATAGCACAAGCCTCAGTGAAGCCATGCGAAATGAGAACAAGGTAGTGAGGTTGCTTAACATCAACAGCTGGTTCAGATGCTTTCTCGCTATGCTTAGCCTACAATTATGACATATTGGATTCATCATTTATTAATTTAATGTTAAACGTCTTCGCTAGACATACCAAACAATGTTAAACCAGAAAGAGAAGGGGTGGCAAAGGCACGGTAAGATAACTTATTGATCCGTGGATCTTAACATGATCACATGCCACATGCCACAAACCTTAAACCTGGGTCTCATTGTATCCAGCATATCATAGACTCAGTTAAAAGGATCCAAACAAACAGAGCCGTCAAACTATAATAATCGAAGAAATAGTGGTGATATAACTCTTTGTAATAAGGGAAAATTATCAAGATCATCAAAATTTTGAGGATGAGAGCTGCAGAAACAAAAAAAAAAAAATTCCTTCCAGCTTTCTTTAAAACTGTCTTTACTGACTTTCTATGTGCAAAGAGAACTTAAGTAGGTATGTTGCCTATAATATGCTCAAGTCATGCCAATGGGCCTTGCGGTCACTTATAAACTGCAGATCTGCTGCCTCCACCTTTTAGCAAAATCAAATAAGAAGCGGTAATTTATTTATGGTACTCGCTTTTTTCCCTTCCTCACTATCTGAACATCCTACTTCCTGCTAAAACGATAGAAAGTCCACCCAAGACTTCTACTAAGGCAAGCCACAGACTCATGGAATGATCCAAAACAACTCCATTCGATGATACTTTTGTTCTTTTTCCTTATTCACCTTACAGAATTTTACTTTGCCAGTACATGCAGATTCAGTGCTATGAAAAGATACTTCCATAACAATACTATGCACATGCAGGTATTCCCCAAAAAAGCATATTTTGAATATTTTGGCAGAGATTTGTAGCACAGTTTGTAGTTAGTATAGTGGCATGCAAATGGTGATCTAAAGCTTTTCAAAGAACATAGCAGAAGATGATCTTAATTAATATCACTAAGATGCTTACCGCATTGTATATAGCTTTAAGCTTCGGTAGCTGTTTAGGACAGATAACTAACAAAGAGACAGGGCACTGCAACCAAAGTCTATATCAGAATAATGAATATTACAAAAGAAGCAGTGAGGATAAAAGGGAGGATGCTACGCGGAATAATGCAAATTTATGGTGGTACCCATCCGGACCACTTGGACACTCTATCTCTCAGCATCATATAAAAGAGTTTTCTTTTCTTCACTATTTTCAGCCACCTCTAGATTTTCCAAAGTTGGTCGGTATACTGGTGTTGACAAGGGAAAAGGGTTACTGGCAGAAACAAGAACACAGTGCCTTTTGTCATCAATATCATGTTGTGTCTGGAATCCATTTTGAGGAATGGCAAACATCTGACATCCAACAAATTATACAGGGTCCAGTTACTTCAGTGGATGGCTATAAAGTTAATGCAAATGTGCAGCAAATCATTTATCTAAGTGACATTGCAACAACAACAATATTTTAGTGTCTTTTAGCTCCCATCTTTGGCTGGGTATGCCCGGGTAATCCCCTTTAACATTTTGCTTTTATGCGTGTATGTATTTCATTTTTAGCGTAAATTATATGTCACACTAGACATATTTTTCTTGCTCATTGATCTGACAATTTTGACATTAGTTTCCTTATGAGTTCTAGTCTTGTAGATTTAGTGCCCCATTCCACGCGTTCAATGTAACCTGTGAATAATTGTGTGCGATCAAATTAGCTCTTTATGGGGTACTAGTGACTAAAAAATTCTCTTATTTTAAGCTTATTTTAAGCTTTCTTTAAGCTCATTGCTTATGCTCAATCCTAGAAGCGCTGTAATAGTCAATCTTCATCTTTTATTGATTGTGTGTGCCAGCCATGATCTATAAGATGTGAAAGAGTATGAGTGAAAGTGTAATTATATTGATAGGAGATGTACAACTTATATAGGAGAATACATGAGAGTAAATATGGGAAGGAGCCTATGCTCATATTACAAAAAAGATATATATTCTATATTTACAAATATGTGCAATCAATTATGTGTGATTGAGAGGATTTGATTTGTTGTTTTGATCTTGTGTGTGTATAGGATTATTGCTGTTAATACGTAACACTACTAGAGATGCACGAAGGTATGCATTTGTAAATTGCAGTTCTCCATAAAACATATTGTCACTAAGGTCTAGAAATTCCAAGGAATTACTAGCACTTAAAAGCGAGGAAGCATTCTCTCCTTTAAAGAATCTTCCTGATAGCTTATTTCTGGACAAATTTAATAGGTGGATTGTCTTCAGATGTTTCAACCAATGTTGTATTGTTCCTGAGAGCATGTTGTTTTGAAGGTCTATCAACATCAAATTACAACCATCACAAGTAATGTGCCGTGGTAAAGATCCTATTAATTAGAAAATTGGTTGTTAGAGATGGAAAAGTGATTAGTTTAAAGATAATACTCGTATTGATTAACCTGTAAGTTTATTGCCGGATAACACCAATTCATAAAGATTTGTGAGGTTCCATAGCCACTGAGGCAATTCTCCAAAGATACCAGTATAAGAAAGTTCCAAGGCTCCAATCTGAGTTTGATTTCTAAGCCACTCGAGAAATGTCGTGTTTATTCCACAAGCATTGGCCCCAAAAAAATTGAAGTTGAAAGGGAGGTTGCCAATTGGTAGTCAAGTTGAGTTTGATATTGTTGTCATTCATATTCAGGGTTAATTTAGAGATGTTACCGATATGGGAGACGGTACCATGGATGGAGTTTGATGAAATATCTAGATACTCTAACTCGGTTAAGTGCTTCAAGTGCCCAAAAATATCTTGGATCAATCTGGTGAATTTATTGTTTGACAAATCAACACCTTGCAAAGCATGCAATTTTGCAAGTGATGTTGCGGGAACGTTACCTTGAAACTCGTTTTCTGATAGGTCTAGGTATTCAAGTTGCCTCAAATTTCCAAGCCATATTGGAACGTGGCCACTTAAGCTGTTATTCATGAGAACTAGGATAGTGATTGAAGGAAAAGCATATTTCTAAGAAAAGATGGGAAATGGCCTTCAATTTTGTTGAAACGAAGATCAAGGAGTTGAAGGGTGCAAGAATTTGTGATGAGAAGCTTTGAAAAATGAGTTTTGTGTAGCAAGCAATAAAATAAGCGAAGCCGCAACAAAGAAGGAAGTCTAAAGAGCACTTGAAGAGTGTCATATGTTCTGGACATGTTGATTACGCTCATGCCAAGATACTGCAATTTAGAAAGACCAGATGCCCACTCAAGAAGC
>JAOWBH010167320.1:0-10851 GCA_028566215.1 Silene coronaria
TGGGTTTGATAGTATGTTGATGCTTGGTTGATGCTTAGTGAGAGCTTTGTTGTTGACCCTAGGTGCTAAGATGTTAGTTTCCTTCCTAGACCAATATTGACTACCCATTACCCATCTTAATCCCTTAATTGTGCATTAAACCACCTTTGTAAACCCAAAGACCCTAGTTCTTCCTCTTATTAGACTTTATCAGCATCTTGCTTTCATAGTTGCTACTTTCTTGCTTGCTTAGTAGAGTATTCCAACTTTAATGAACTTTGTTTAGGCTAAATTATTATCTTAACGAACCGAGTATACATCCACCTCATCCTCGTGGAATCGACCCCAATATACTACTATATTTGGGTTTGTTGATAGCCGATAGCGACAACCAAAAATCGGTTCATCAATTTATTCTTCTCACATAACAAATAATATTGACCTCAAATGCTCCATTTTCCATGCTCAAGCACCTCCAAATTAGGGTATATAACGTCGCTATATGTGACATTAACAATGTTATCTTTTTTTCAATCTGTAATCCTCGATTTTAAGAATAAATTTATGAGCTGTATCTTAATTTTTATGTATTGGATAATAAGTAACATTTATCTGATCTTTCAATAAAACTTTGCATGTATATTAAAATTAATAGTTTTAATCGTCTACATCCAAGACTCAAATACTTTCGGTGGTGGTGATCATAAAATTGATATGGTATATTTGTGTCATCGTTATCATTTCCATTTATAGTGAGGAGGATTATCTTGCATATACAGCGATATACTTCATCAAAAGAGTATAATATATTATAGGATCATTTGTCAAAAACCACCTAATATGTTCAATTTTTTACAAAATACCACCTAATGTGTCCAACTTTACAAACAACCCCCATATTTTCAGCCTAACTACCAAAACTCGCACCTTATTTTAAGTATGTTAGCGATTTTCTTATTCTCCGTCTTATTTACTAAACTACGACTCAAATACGACTCAAACTTAAGCTTAATACACCTATTCTACCCCTCATCTATTACTCTCCCCCAATTATATACACATTATCAAACAAACCCAAAACACCCAAAATTTTATCGTCTTGTACATTCTTAATTAGGGTTCATCATCTCCTTCTGGGTTACTACAGGTTTTGTTTCTTTCATTTGTCAATTTAACAATCCCCTACTAGAAATTATTAATGAAGTTCGTAATTTTGCAATCTTGTTAGGAAAATTGCAAAGTTAGTAATTTAATTGCTGGGTTTCATATATGGTTTGTCAAATTAGGGTTTGGCGAATTGGGGGTATTTTAATATAGTGGATTTCTGGGTTAGAAACTGCAAATGTTTTTGCTTAATATTATCGTGTTTAAGTTAGCTATTGTATTTTTTCAATATAGATTGAGTCGTGCTATATTTTTTTCACCATTTGTGTCGTAATTGTTGCCATATAATTACAGGCGAAATGTCATTATGTCGATATTAGTAAAGTGAGTTATTTTTTAATGGAGGAGAAAATGAAGGTAGATGCTGAAAATGAAGCCTTAAAAATCAAGACCTATCAATTGATTGAAGAGTGCAAATGGACAAAGAGAGATGAAGAACAAGTGAAGGCAACTTTGATCTTATGTTGTGCAATTGTGTGCGGGTGTGTGTTTATGCAGTAGTAGGTTTATGATCTAGGATTGATCTTCTTGAGATTTGGAGATGTAATTGTAAAATTTTAGACGTAAGGGATGATAAAAAAACAGTTAGTTCTATTGTAATTGACAATGATTATCATGTTTTAATGAAGATAATGATCAGTTGGTTGTTCATCATATTGTTATTTACTTTTGTGTATCATCTTATTACAGGCTCTTCTACTTGCTAATTTGTCTATAAGAGTAGCATGCATGATATAATGAGAGAGTAGCACGATAATTACAAAAAGACTAGCAATTTAGAAATTGGCAGAAACAAATTAAAAACACAACTTCAGAACAAATTAGAAACATAGCATGGTATTAATTGGCCATGTTTTTAAATTAACGCCTGTTTTCAACTGAAGCACACAAAAGCCATGCTAATATTGTCAACTACATAAACTAAAACTACATTACCCAAACACAGTAGCAATGTTTTAAACTATATTAATCTAATGGTGGCTGACTTCCAGTTTGAATAAGAACACTTTGAGCATTTGCCTTCTTTGCTCTCCTCTCTCCAGCCTTTGTCCTTGATGCATTGGTCCATTGAGAATTGGTTCGAGGTCTTCCACCCTTGTTTGTTGGCTTGGGAGCAGAATGAGGGTTCTTACAACCTTTTATGTTATGTCCAAGTGTTCCACAACGACTACACTTGTTGGACCTTTTGACCCTCTTTACTTGTGTACTTTCACCAGCCTCATTTCTTCTCTTTTTCTTTGAGGGTCTCCCTGGCATTCTTCTAAACACCGGTGGTACTGGATGTTCTTGAGGAGTTCTCTCCCAGTGGCTAACCCCAGGCATAGGATGGATTGTAGGTGTATAGGCCAACATATACTTTGCTTTTGAATAGGCCTCATCAACATAATTTTCAGGATTGTGTCTGAGTTTAAGGATGATGGCCATGGCATGAGTGCAAGGAATTCCACTCAATTCCCAATGATAACAGGTACACTTTTGTTCAACTAAATTCACAGTGAATGTTCCTCCTTTGTAGTCAACTTCACAGTTTGTTGTGACGGATGAAAAGATTTTACAATACCTTGTTTCATTGATTACTCTTTTGAGGCACTTGTCAATGTAAGGCATAAATGGCTTCTCATACTTGTCAGCCCCTTCCCTTTTCTCAAAATGATTTTTCATGACGTATCTTCTCATCCATTCCATATGGGTCAAAATAGGCTTGTCTCTTGCATCCTTCAACACAGCATTGAATGTCTCACATAAATTGTTGAGAATCATGCTGCTTTTACAATTTGTTGAGAAAGCATGCCTACTCCAATGCTTTGGAGGAATCCCCTTAACATATTGATATGCAGGTTCAGACAAACTTTGTATCTCCTGAAGTGCTGCTTCAAAGTCATCCTAAAATTTACGAAAAGTCGGATTAATTGAATGAACTAAACTCAGTTTGACATTCTGACCTTAGTGGTTTATCAAACCTAATATTCATGTTTACCTTAGTAGTAGCCCAAGCAGCCTGCCAGAAAATGTCTTTGAAAGCTTGTCCACTGAATTGTAGTTTGAAGTTGGCCCATATATGCCTGACACAGAACCTGATTTCAGCTTTGGGGGCCACCAGTCTCATTGCATCAAGTAGTCCCTGCCATATTAAAGAGAAAAATTAACGAGTATGCAATATTAAAACATTGAAGGGAAAGCCATTAAATTGCT
The DNA here is from genome assembly GCA_028566215.1 of Silene coronaria. Classification (NCBI taxonomy): domain Eukaryota; kingdom Viridiplantae; phylum Streptophyta; class Magnoliopsida; order Caryophyllales; family Caryophyllaceae; genus Silene; species Silene coronaria. The sequence continues at coordinate 3,337 of JAOWBH010167320.1, forward strand.
AGGAATATACCTTTTGTCTATCAGACATGAATGTCAAGCCATCACCTTCATCCATCCCCATGTCCTTTACTAATAAATCAAGGAACCACTCCCAGGAGTCAGCATTCTCCACCTCAACAACACCCCATGCCACGGGAAAAATGTTATTATTTCCATCCATAGCCACTGCCACCAAACACATTCCAGGATACACCCCTTTCAAATGACAACCGTCCACCCCAATAAGAGGCCTACATCCTTGGAGAAAACCCTCTTTACATGCAGCCAAACAGATGTATATTCTTTGAAATATCGGGGGTGGCCTTTCAACCCTTTCAACCATCACGAATGAAGAAGATCCTGGGTTGTACTTCCTTATGGTCGCTGCATAATCCCATACTCTACCGTACTGCTCATCCGAGTTACCATAAATCATCATTTTTGCTCTAGCTCTGGCTATCCAACACTTATGATAACTAACATCAATACCTAAGTCCAACTTTACCCTAGCCTGAGTTCCCTCCAAGGTCCAATGTGGGTCTAACCTCCACATTTCTAAATACTTTTCAGCCAAGTACTCTGATGTAAGCATCCTATTATGTGTTGTATAAGCACATACATGCTCTAAATTCAATGTCTTAATCTGAAAAGTCAAGTTGTCACCTTCCATCTTAGTGGCATAAAGCCTATACAAACACTTTCTTTTCACATTACAAGTACACTTGGGCAGCCTTCCCCTCTTTGTGTCCCATGGACAGTCACACCTATGCCTGCAGTAAACAGTGACTCTTGTACTCTCATTATGATAGAAATAAGGTTCATAGCCATTCTCGATGGCATGTCGCCTAACTGCCTTTCTAAAGTCATACACAGATGGGAATTTGAGGTCCTTTTTTAGCACTATAGGTTTCTTAAAGTCTACATTAGGATTAAATGTGTCATAAGGGTCCGACTCTTGATCTGAACCACCAACACTTCTGTCGTCATCAGAAACTAACTCAATATCCTCCATAACCTCAACATTCAAATCATCCACATTCAACAACTTGCTCTTACTCGCTTCCCTTGATTTTGAACATGCCTGATTCAAATTTTTATTCACTTCATCTATAAGCGTGTCATCAATAATGTTAGTGAATAACTCTTCCTCCTCTACTAAATCACCATCAACATCATTGTTACCAACCTCAATATCACTGAACTCACTATCTTCACTGCAATAGTCATTATCCATATTTGATTCCTCATCAGACTCCTCGTCCCTTACATCCACAGGTTCTTTCCTCTTCCCCTTCTGTGTACTACTCTTGTTGATGTGAATATTACTTGTCTCACCAATATTTACTTCAAATTCTCTCTCAAGTACTGCACTAAGTTTTCTTCTTGTTGGCAACTTCTCTACCATTCTGACAGCCTCTACCCTTCTAATATGCTTCAAGTTAAATGAATTAGGGCTATTAGATAGTCTCGGGGTACTCCTAACTGAAGAAGGGCTGATACAAAGCCTAGGGCTTCTCCTAATTGAAGTAGGGCTGATTTCAATTTCAGAGCTTAGAGTGTCACATTCAACAGCAATACTCTTAGTTTGAGGGCTGGCCACATTGAAACCTCTCACAACCTCAACAAAGTATAAATCAAGTTTACTATCACGGTCCCTAGAGTTTAATAAGTCAACTATTCCACTTTGATTTTGCAATATCTGCAAACCATTTTCAAGAGTCTTACCTTTAAGCTTAAAGTAAGTGATAAAAGGTTTCCCCTCCATAAGAGTCATCCCATTCTCAAATACATCTTTATAAGAGAATTTATCTGACCAAAATCCATATTTCAAGCTTAATTTCCCCCCTACATATTTAATTTTACCTTTAGTAGTAGTCTCAAATTTACCACCATGGTAATATGAAACATCGACAGTGAATGGAGAACCAGCCATCCTACATATACAATAAGCTTAGTTAAGGTAACAATTAATTCGGACGGAGAGAGTATAACATTTATGTTTTCAAATAACTGCAAATTAGGTAGTACAACTTTCTGATGCCAAAAAGAAAGTGAATGAAAGAAATTGTATATTTGACTATGCCTTATCTATTTATTAAGGCAAGGAACTTGTATATTTGACTATCATATAACAGGATTCATTATTTGTAAATAATGTTATGTATCAAAAATTAGCAGGACATGTATATAGAAAGTAAAGTTAAGAACTTTTTAGATCACTAGACCAATGAAAATATAGTGCAAAATGACATTGGCATTACGTATCAAAAAATATTTCTAGTAATGCTTCTTTCGCAAAATGACATTGCCATTTGTAAATTCCCTCTCAAGCTCGAACCCAGTAGAAGACATAATTGAACCCATATTTTTTTTAAACTAATGGTAAAATGAAGAATCATTACCCATTTAATAGTCATATTTTCAGAAGCTAATCACTAGAAAGTAGAGAGAGCATGAAATTAATCGGAAAGAAACAATTAATCAACAATTAAAATCGTAATTAAGGAGATACCTTATGCAATTTGCAGATTAATGGTGAAAATAAATAGACGACAATGATTGACTGAAGAAACGAGGGTTTCACGAAATGCAAGATTTGGGGATGAACTTGATTTGAAAATTTAGGGTTCATATTTGTTGAAAATGTAATCGTGGTGTTTGTAAGTTTTACCTACTGATATGTTATGTGACTAATTGGGAGAGAGTAATAGATGAGGGGTAGAATAGGTATTAAGCTTAAGTTTGAGTCGTAGTTTAGTCGTAGTTTAGTAAATAAGACGGAGAATAAGAAAATTGCTAACATACTTAAAATAAGGTGTGAGTTTTGGTAGTTAGGCTGAAAATATGAAAATTATTTGTAAAGTTGAACATATTAGGTGGTATTTTGTAAAAAATTGAACATATTAGGTGATTTTTGACAAATGACCCTATTATAGTCAAAAACATGCAAACTAATCATATGTTTTGATAAACAATGAGGCATAAGGGATTATATAGTGATTATTAATCTTCAAATACTACATCAACAACACCTACGAAAAGCAAAAAAACATTTGATTCGTTAAATATAAGATGAAAATTAATCTTCTAAAAAGATAAACACTATAAATTATAAATTATAGATGCTGAGAAACAATCATATGCTTATATACGTGGAATCAAACTTGAGCAAATACAAATGCATGAATGTGCCATATTTGTGCAATTGTGCGTGTATGTATATAATACTCCCTCCGTCTCGGTCATGTGTTGTCATTTGCTTTTGACACAAAGATTAAAAAAATGAGAGGGGACCATTTGAGGGTAGTGTTATTAGATGACAAGTGGACAACAATGAAATTGGATGATCAAATAACTCATTAGAGATATGCCTAATATAGAAAGAATAACAAATAAATGAGACACCTAAAAAAGGAAAGGTACAACAAATGACCGGGACGGAGGGAGTATCATATTAACGCCATTCACCGCCATTTTCATAACCCAACTCCAATTCACCTCCACAGCCATGTACCATCATCCTTACCATTAACAAACAAATAACATTTCAATCCCCTGCACTTCGAGCACCACCATTACATCTCCTTCACCCAACTCCGAACCCAAACACGACCACCAGCATCACGAACCCATTTCACCATTGTTGAGCTCAGATTCGCGTGCTCCCAGAACCGACAGCCACCTCAGTCCACGCACCACCTGAAACCACGAGAAGCTACCATGTCCACCATAGAAGCAACCACACTGATGGCAAAACCAGCAGCGAACCCGCGAAGAGCAGTTATCTATGGCTCAATTCCGAACCGACTCCGTACCCCAGCAGCAGCAGCAGCTCGACAAAGTCCAACAATCAGTACGGTCATCAATCATCACTGCAATCAATCCGTCGCGGCATTGAAATTCAGTTCACCATTGTCGAGCTCTGAGCCGGCTACCCGGCTGTCGCCTCCAACCCGGCCGTGAGTACATTGAAGTTTGTTGCATTTTGGTTGTGCCACCGTCTGCCGGCCAACCGGCCCTGAGCCCTTGTGCGCATCTCACCAAGTTCGGACTTGAGTCTCGTGGGTTTTGTTAAAGGACGTCACCTGCTGGCTATTCTTGCAATTGAGCTGATATTTGAAGACTATCATTTCTGTCCCTTTCCTTTTTGTTTCTTTGTCATTTTATATAAGGGCGATTTGGTCGTTGTCTATAATATTGGTTGGAGTTAGAACAATATATAGAAGTCCCAGACTTCATTTTTTGTCTCTCACACATTACATTAGACGTAGCATTTTAGATGATAGAGTAGTATGTAGATTAGAAATACACAAAAAAACATTTACCTAATATCTCTTCCTTTAAGTTTAATTAGTATTTAATTAAGTTATTTAATCGGTTTCCAAATTTGATCTTTTTGTATCCAAGTATTAGATCTACTCCATCTATACAATTTCCTTTCTTATGGTATCAATTTCTCATCTTTCTTCTTACTTATTGTTTTCATTTATGTCTTATTATTTAGATAATTATAATGTTTAATTAATTAAATTTGAATCTTTGTTACTTGAATCATGTTTACTTATTGTTTAATGTTAGTGGGTAGATTAATTATTGTTTATAACTATGTTAGAGTAGTTTAATAGTTAGGGGATGGGGGTTAGTGTAGAATAGTTAAAGCCTTGAATTGGGTAATTGTTTTAGATGTGTTTGGTTAGATTATTGTTTATTATTAGTCTTGTGACAGGAGTGATAATTGGTGTACTTAATTATGCAGACGAGAAATCTGAGGTTTGATTGGTTTAATTACTTGACTATGATTGTTAAGTTAAATTCATGAGAATGACTTAATGTATTAATCGGAATTTGATTAGTAGGTTGAAAAGATTGCTAATTAGAGACCCTAATCGACAATAATCACCTTACTTTATGTGCTAATTGATAGTTTTAAAGAATGCTTATTAATGTTACAATTCTCTTTTCCTAGACCAAGACTTGACTACATGACACCCCCACTACCTCTAACTTCCTTAATTAGTTGTCTCTTCTATCCTAATTACTTATATGTTCTTTAGTTGTTTATTTCTATTTCCATTATCTTAGTTAATTTTAGAATATTCAAACTTTCAATATTTTTGCTCGACTAAACTTGAACGAAAACCTAGACTTATAGCCATTCTAACCACACCATCCTTGTGGATTAGACACCCTACTTCCCTACTTCATAGTTTGGTTGTACGGTTAATTTGTTTGATAGGCTTGCGCGACAAAAGCTTCATCAATATATTTCAATGCAAACTACGCTATATGAAGTATATTACAAATGCATATGAAATGTGAGCTAGCTAATATCATACAATGCAATGCAAGCTATGCATAAGTAAAAAAGAAAGGAGAGAAGTCTTACAATCGGGATCTCAATTGAATCCCCCGTCGTCAATGCCATCCTCATCTTCACCTCTTTCCTCTTCTTCTTCGTTCTCCTCCCCGCCTTAGTTTGGAAAAACACCGTTGCACCCAAGATGGCGTAGGACCATTAAGGTCAATGAACCCATGCTGAGCCATGTGATAACACTGAGGATATTGGGCTAAGTAGTTGTCTACTTGCCTCGGTGGATCCTCATGTCAATGTGGTTTATCATCTCCGACAAAAGTCAATGCCCGGAATAGATGCCGCGGCGGGAGAAGGGTTATAGGGTCGGTAAACATGGGGGTAGGGTGGTATAACAGCATAGGAAGGTCGGACACCATGCAGGAAAGGTGGAAGGCCTTAGCTTGGATCTCGTGGTGCCTAGGAAGAAGTAGAAGGTACCTTCTCACGTTTCCTAGGTGGTGGGGCTGTTAACCTCTCATTGGGAAGGAGGTAGCTCAGCATAGGAGCTAGGTAGCTCTATTTAAGCTCAATGGGTGGAAGTCCCAACAAGGAAGGGTGAAAGAAGTACACCCCTTCGTCAACCAATCGATCCTACTCGAATCGTTATACTTACACCACTTGTGGAACCGAAAGATAGCCGCCTCATCAATCAAAGTGCCTCCGGGCATAGGGGTATACGTCTTATCATCATTAAAACCTTGAAATAATACATCGACCTTCCTAGTAATAAGGCCGCCAATCACAATGTCCTTAGTCTTGGCCGTTCCTTTAGCTAATGCTCTAAACCTGACGAGCATCTCAAGTGCGGTGTTGAAGTTGTAATTTTCCAACCCTTGGACATTCATGTGGGACTCAAGAAAGGCCATGTCAAGTTGACTGACACTCCCCGTCTCACACTGAACAATAATAGTTCCCGCAATAAACCGATGCCACACCCTAATAGTCGGATGTTGAATGTAGAAGTCAAGACAACCTTGAAAACCAGAAAGTTCCAAACCGGTGATCGCTCTCCACAAATGCGATTCATTAAAGCCCTCGGGTCTCTCAAAGTCGGTCTCAGGAATAGCAAGTCCAAAAATCGCACCAAAGCTAGCTAGATGCAATCTATGATTCTCATTACACATCCTAAACTCCATACACACCCCATTCTTTTTCCTTTAAAGACTTTGAGACTACACAAAAATTCCAAAGTGAGGCTAAGATAAGTCGCCCCATGCATACGAAACATCGTCTCAAGACCCATTTCCCTAAACAAGGACTCGGTTCTACCATCAATACCAAGTTTTTCCAATACATCATGACAAAGAAAGCGAGTAGGTTCGATTTCCATACCTAGTAGCTCAAAGAATCGCCCCCTATGCTCGTCTTTCACAAAGACTACTTTCGGGAAATTGTCGAGTTGCTCCACTGCGGGAATCGTCTCCTTCTCACGGCTCCGGACCTCCGGTGGCGCAGTTGAGCTACTCCATTTTCTCCTCTTGGTTCCCTTGGAGCTAGTATCCTTCTCCTTGCCCTTTACTCTCAAGTTCACCATTGTTGGATGCTACAAATCACTACCCACAAAAATGCTTCAAATCTTCACAAACAAGACTCGATCAACCATAAAAATGCCTTACAAGCACACTAGAAGCAATGAATCAAGGCTAGAAGGCAAAGTTCAAACCCGAATTGAAGGAGTAGGGTCACGAATTTTTTGAAACCCTAGATTTCTAATAGGTGATTTTGGGTATGTAGATTGTTGAAAAGTTAGTTTTTATTGTGTAAAAATGGATTAGAATGACTTTTGTGGTGATTAGGGAGTGATTTAGTTGAATTTGAGTAAGATTTGGGTGAGTTTTGAAATTTGGGGGGAAAATATGTTGGTGTTTGAATGAAGAAGATGAAGATAATGGATGGAAGGAAGGAAGTTTGTATACGCCGTGTGATAGACTATCGCACACCAAACAAAAATACACTAGACTTGGCTAACAAATTAATGTAGTAAAGTAATAGGGGTCGAATATAAGGAAACGGGAGTTGCGTAATGATAAGCTATTAGTAGAATTCTATGAAGGTCGATTATCTTTGGGTGTTTGATTGATTGGTTAAAAACAATAATATTATGATGAAATAATAATAATAATAATAATAATAATAATAATAATAATAATAATAATAATAATAATAATAATAATAATAATAAT
>JAOWBH010167331.1:0-10851 GCA_028566215.1 Silene coronaria
AGATCAAATAGGTTTTATGAGTAAAACTTTAAATCACATATGAGATATGAGTATAATGGAATATAGTATTTCTAACATATCTGGGCTCCGACTCCCTTAGCAATAGCAAAGCTAAGTTTAGTAAAAATAAAAAGCGCAACCCGTGCCCCGGCCTCCTGGGATACAGAAAATTTCCGAATCCGTCTAAAAAGGGCAATGGCATCCGTCTCCAATTCTCCCAGCGAAGAAAAGGAGAAAGGCGAGAAACCATAACCAAGCCTCGCACACAAAGCCTGATACTTGGCACACTTGCGCGGAACAGCATCAACCACCACCCGTCCGGGCACGAAGTCCGACAACCCGGACTGAGTCAAGGGGGAAGAACCGGTCAAATCCACGCACACATCACGGCCCATGTCCCAAGAATAAAGCAGCAAATATGCAGGATGCAAGGACCGGTCATGCTCATCAATCAAAACAATATCTACCTCTTTACCGGCAAAGATCCCAAACTGAAAGCAGATATCTAAAAGGGCGTCGTGAACGAGATTATGCCGATGTTTGATACCAACAACGCCAACACACGATACAGCATGATCCCCATAGATATCCCCATCAAAACTCCGAGAGCAAGCAGAGCACGACCCAGGCACCGAAAACAAAGGAATACCTAAGTGATAGCTGAGCACACAACGGTAAGTCATACCATTCATAGTCTGCTCCAGCTCGAAAATAGGGACCGCACGTAGCCAATCAGAAGCGTGACCACCCTGCTCAGACTTCCATAACGCAACATGTCGAGGAGTCAAAGAAAAAACCGGTTCTGCAGTAGCAATAACTCTCGCGAAATATATGTCTGCCAATTTCTTCATAAGTTTGGGGGCAGCGATTTCACTAGGATTACGGAACCCGTAACCTCACTAAACACACTCAAGCCGCATCAAAAGAAGAGCCAGGAGCCATGGCACTAGGGATGTCAATTTCACCCGCACCCGACCAAAAACCGATCCACCCCGATCCAAAAAGATTGATGAAAACCCGATTTAAATGGATGATGGATGAAACGGATGACGGATTACAGATAGGTTGGATGAAGAAAGTTCACCCGTTATCCATCCATCACCCGAATTAATTAATTTTTATTTCAAAAAATATTATATTATACATTTTCAACATATAAAACATTCAATTTTTCTACTCTCAATATATATACATTGTGAAAGTATATACTAAAAAATTAAACCAAACTAATTATCTAACTTTATATTTTCTAGAGAACAAAAAAGTCATCTCTTTTTTCAATTTAAACACATATATGCATCACCCGTTTACCACCCGGTTCATCCATGGATGACGGATGGATGGATGATGGATGATAGTTTCGCGGATGACGGATGAGTTGGATGAAATTTTAAAGTGACGGATGGATGATGGATGAGGCTTCACCCAATCCGAACCCGATCCATTGACGTCCCTACATGGCACCAGAGGCCCGCAAGAGCTTAGCCTGAAGCTCAGTAGACTGCAAACAAGATGACAAAAAAGCATAATGCAGGACATCACCAACGACATACACACCAAGCCCCCCGAAAGTAAAAGGGAGGGTGGCAAGCCGTCATTGCTAGTCACCGAACCCAGGGCCAGACGCAGTACAAATACGTTATTATTATTATTATTATTATTATTATTATTATTATTATTAGTAGTAGTAGTAGTAGTAGTATTAGTAGTAATAAACCATCATCGTCTCCATAGCCTCTGACGCCACTACTACTACTACTACCACGGCCACCACCACCACCACCTATGCTGTCATCAACGCCACTGACACAACCGTCACTACGACATCGTAGATGATAGGTAACCTTGAGCAGTTATAAGTTGTCCGAGTAGAAATTTTGAGCAGTTATAAGTATGTCAACTATTACAAAGCAACCGCTGAACAAAGGATATTAAAACAAATACGGTCAACAACAACAACAAAATAATGAAAGCAGTAATCACGTTCAAAAAGATAGATATACATGACTATATGAGTAATATGACGATCAAAAGAAATAAAATTAAACGATATAAGAAAATCAAAGGGTAATTTTAATATCAATTAGTAATTAGAGGGTACCTTGTGGACATCGTGCATTGCGTTAAGGTAGGAGTTTTTTCGACGAACAAGTTCTATGGCGAAAGGTTAAAGGCACGGTATATTTTTCTTAACAAAAAAAAATCAGTCATAGGATTTAGGATTGTTTAGGATTTTTGGTTGAAAAAAAGTTCAGTTCAAGTCTATTAATTTTAGTCGTTCAAATGAATTTGGTCCAACAGAACATGACCTTGGAGTTTAACCAAATCCGAGCCAATGTTCTCTGTATAAGACTATAAGTGGTAAGAGAGTTAGAGAGTAGAGAGTAGAGAGTAGAGAGAAAGACCCCAGCCACCTCTGAGGCTCTGAGTAACACCAATCCCAGAAACGTGTAACTGTACTATGTGTCTGGGGTGCTATAGAGGTGGAAACTTGTGACTTAATTTAGCAGTCGAATTAAAAAATGGATACGAATTCGGGTGTAAATGAGGAAGAACCCTCTTCATGGGATGAACTTTACAATATTGATCTGGTGCCTTCTCAATTATTTTTCAAGTTCCGCAAACAAACTCAAGGCTTCAGACTTGGTGTTAATTTAGAGGTATTGCACTCCCTTTCTCTTTCTCTTTCTCTAAATTAATCAAAGTTATCAACTTTTATGTGTTTGTCATGTTAATGGCTACTCGCTTTTGTCTCGTTCATTTGTTTACTTTTGATTAAAATAATCGAATAAAAAGGGTAAATAAATGATTTAGACAGAGGGAGTATTAGTTATTGTCATGGAAGTATCTGAATTGCTTTTTAAGTACTGAACTGATAAATTGACAAGCATGTGCATTTGCTGATGGATAATTCATGTTCAAACATTGTGTACTTGATGATGGTTATTGATAGTTTAACTGTTGCTTTGCCCATGTTGAAGTCTTGAAGGAATGGTCGTTGCTGATGGTGTATTGCTGCCTATTGAACTTCCCATTGCTTGCATTTTTGTGGTGTACTGGGACTCCAATTGAGATTGTGTCGTAAATTGCATAGTTGGTTCAACAAATAAGCGTAATGTTGGCTGCATGTTCGGATTGTCAGTTTTTGATGCCCAATATTGAGTGGAAGTAGATGGTTTTCTTTTCATGTGTTTGGTTCCTTTTGTTTTAATTAAGCTCTTAAAAGATAGTCTCATGTTAATATGATGAGAGACCAGCTCGTTAAACTGTACACCTATGTTCCCATCAATACAACAACTCCAAAATAATTAACCTGATTGTATTCTCATATCGACTTTGTCCTCTTTCACCTCCAAGCTATTTATCTGATTCAACACTCCCCCCATTTGTTATTCTCCGACCTTCTTTGCTTTTCATTACCTAAGAAGGGTAATTTGTGATCTTTGTGGTATAAATTGCTGCTCTTGTTAGAAGTTAACTTAGTATGATGGAATCTACTGAATTGTGATATTTGTGGTGAAAGTTGTTGCCTATTGGTCTTGTAAGAAGTTTGATGGGTGCTGTTAACTTATAATCAATGTTACTTTGATCCTCTACTCGTGCGCCATACTCGTATTTATCACAAGACTCACAACCCTCAATCCTATGTTCACACTTACCAATCGGACGCTTCTGCTACTGGAGACAAAAGAGGGGAAGGAGGAGGGGGGGATTGCCAAAGAAGAGGAAAATGTTGTTCTATGAAGTATTCCAATCCTTGTTAAAAACTTTGGTCTGAAGATGTGTCCCAATACGCCAATACCTATATCCTCATTTTAGGACAGAATCTCTATTCTCCCAATTTGAGACATAACGAGCTCATTTCTTGGATTTGTACCCATGTCCTGCATGTGTATCCAATTCCGGGAAATATAGGTTATAATCTAGAGAAAAAGAAAAGAGTTTGGTAATGTTAGAGACTAAAGCTTATGCTATCTTTCAAGATTCTTAATGAATGGAAAAGGAACTGTGATAGATAAAGAATATATGGTTGCGTTCAAGTTAATGGAATATTAGCTCACCAAGGAGCACACTCGCACATGTTTGATGCACTGACGTTGTGCTGCAGTTTTATAATGCACCAATCAATGATTTCCAGACAAAGTTAGTACTGAAGCCCTTATCACATGAGCGGAGATGGAAGTTCATTTATGAACCTATTCGCCAAGAGGTGCGCGTCGTCTCCAAGAAGATTCCTGTTACTAAGTTCCTTAATTTACAGGTACTTCTTAGTGCTACTTCTTCCCTCTTCTCTTTAGAACTCAAGGATACAGAAATTATGTTGCTATAGAATCAATCATGTTCAAGTAAGGTTGTTACCTCTTGGCCTATTCTAATTGCTGGTACTTGAAACTTCAATTTTGGGGCCAACATGTTCCACGTGATTCTCAAAAATATGGGTACAAAATCCTTACCCGACATTTTACCAATTTGACACTTCGCCTATTAGATGCAAAAAAATAAAATTTGCATGAAAGCACTGGAGAAGAATATAGTAGTTGAAGCATATAGTACTATGTTTTATAGGTAGTCTGACGCCCTTCCCCGAGTTCAAGTTATATAGCTTCCAATATTATCCAGATAGCTTCAAGTCATACTAAACAAAGAACAATAGGCGGATAGTGGGGTTTTTCCTTTGATCTGAGTTTTGCTGTATGACATCCATGTCCTTCAAATATGCAGGTTGGTATTGGACATAACTTTGCACTAAATGCGATTGGATGGAAATGGAAGCTCAATTCATGTTTTGGGGGAGATGGGTTCTCTTTCATCCAGAATAAAACGTCAGTGGGATTATGTGATGGTGTGGATTTCCGGTTTGGTTGGAAGGCTGACTATGTTCTTCCTGAGATCACCGGGTGCGTTTTCATACCCTTATACGCTAATCTTCTTTGTGAGCAAAAAACTTAACTTCTTCGGCTTACCAATAACTTTGTGTCGGAATTCATTTTCATATATAGTTATGGTGGATGCCTGAGTTTTCATGAGTTGATTGTTTTCCTTTTCTAGGGCTCTTGGCACGGGTGAGCCTCTATTCAACATGAAGTCAGGACGTTTACATGCATCGCTTGACAGAGTTGAGACGATCTTTACTCATAAAAATGACGAATGAATTTAGTGTTAAATGTTTTTTAGTAAGTTTGATACTTGTTTTAATTTACCCTTCTCGAGCTGGAATTGTACATATATTTCCTTGCATTTCCAGATTCAGCTTAGAACTTTTTTATCCTTGATTTGAATTCCATCATTTTGTGTGTCTAGTCACTTTTATGTAGCTCATGCTCCGGTGATGCCTTGTTCGCGAAAAATGCATGTGTTTTTTCTTAACAAAAACGTGGCTTTTAAGCACCTACATCATGATTTTTTTCATGATTAGGATATGCAGTTTATCAAGTTGGGCTATTGACTGAGCTGTCTTATTACAACCTCAATCAACGTGCGAAAATTTTATTGATATGACGAAGAAGGCATGTTGATATGGCGAATAGTAGAGATTCTATTTTCCAGGAGAACCTCACCGAGAAGTACGTGTGACAATCAGACTACTCTGAGTTTTCGAATGGTTCATTTTGGATCGATTTAAATTAACATGGTCAGATTATTGGTCTTTTATAGGCTCATTTTAAATACTTAAGTTAATAATTTCTAGGAATATTATTGATGGATCATTATCAAATCTCAAACCAGTTGAATCCTACCAAGTACCAATTCACATTAAATCAACCTCTGCCAACTCTGACAAGAATATACAAAACCCTCTTCACCTCATTTTTCTCCAACTCTTAAAAAACCTACCCTCATTACTCGTATTCGGAGCTAACATCAACAATTACAATTAATCAATGGTACATCCCAAAATTGTTTCATTTTTATTTAGTATTATAAAAATTTAGCATTTAGTTAAGGAAAGGTCTCCTGTGAGATTTCTTCAAGTCTTTAGGTTCTTTTTATTGGTGTTATGGAGAAGAGTAATTCGTTGATGATTTATCATGCTTTCAATGCATGAAATTTATTTTATCTACAATCTTTGAGCCATGCGGCATTCATAGAAATAGATAACTATTGAGCGGAATGGGGGGAGTAATAATACCTAATCAAAATATGTTGCTCAAACTCAAAAGTCTGAAAGCCGACTTCAGAGAAACTGTACCAAAGTTTGAACTTGGCTTCACAAATCACAGAGCGTCAAAAGTGACAGGTCATCTATCTAATGGAGTACCTAAGAATGACGCCTATGAGCTGAGAGAATAGAAACTTGCAGACATCAATAGTACGCGCAGATTGTGGTGCACCGGGCTCAGAGAGAAGTTGATTCGAAATGGCTCAATATGAAAATTATGTCGAGAACTGCATTAAAAGACAGTTACTTCACAGTATAAGACAATCACTTCCAGCGAGTCATCTTGCATTGTTTCATCATAATCCACAACTAAAGAGTAAAGAGCTTTCAACTCCGATGGAATTGGAAACAAGAAACTTGCAAACATCTTCAAAATTAAGGATACGCCAAATATCAGAATGGTAAATGGATTATCAGGGCACACCAGAAGTCGAGCCACAAGCACAGAAAAGCCAAAAATACAGTTTCTATTTGATATCAACATGATCCAAATATACTGAAAAAAAAAGATGAGCTTGCCAAGTAAATGAGTGCATATAGCACTATCAATTACAATTGACAAAAAATGTGGCAAGCTGTGAATGTCGGGTTACAATTTACATCTACAATTATGTCAAATTATGTCATCCCTTCTATCTCACTGCAAAATGGGGAGCAAAAGACACTGGCAATAACAAACGCAATTCAGCCTGTTAAACCTTTCTAAGTTCCAATGACATTTTCTTGTTGTATGACAAAGGTTTACCAGCAAAAAGAATTTGGAAATATGATGAATTAATCTCCGTAATCAAAATGAGGGCACTGCAGAATAGTACAAGGGACCTTGTTGAAAATCTGGCCTCTTGATATTCTCTAGAATTGGCGTCAATTTCATCCCAACAACATGTAAATGTGGGTTAGAGTGACCATCTACAAATGTCTTTGTTATCTGCCAGAAACGCATTATGGAGTTAGATTGTTCTGCACAATATGTATCTCCTTTGCAGCTTTGCTGCATCATGGCTTTTTGTTCAAAAAATAAAATAAGAATTTCATCTACATTCACTAAGCATGTAGCGCAAAAGTAAGTCGAGTAGTGTGTATGATACCTAATCACATAAGTAAAGATGGGGCATACCTGGGTGCAACCAAAAATTTTAAGCAACCTTAAGGAAGTGCAGCTGTCTGCAATAAGTCCCAGTGCATCATCCGTAAGACTGCGACACCACGAGATATCCAAGCTCTCTAAATTCTTGCATCGCCGAGCAAGGGAAATAGTTGCATTCTGGCCAACCTGTACATCATAAAACTTATAAATATCCAGCTACAAACTGATAAACAATAACCTCTCCTAGATGAAAAAAAAAAAAAAAAACAAACAAACAAACAAGCAGGGATCATTGACCACTAATGAAAGGTTGCATAATACCTTGATGACATTATTAAGAGAAAGTTCCTTTAAAGATTCACCAGAGGTTTCAAAAAAAGCAGCAATAGCATCATCACTGCCAAAACAACAACCTTAACGTCAGCATTTCCTATAGTGGCCAGCAAGCAGAGTAATTGATTAAATTTTAGAAGTGAAATGCATCTGAAACCCCAACTAAGATCACTGAATAAAGGTATAAATCTAACAATCATCTGGTATATACTGAAATTGCTAATACCTTGTAAGTTAATTATTTCTGTCACGCAGTAATGTTTATCTCTACTTATATTTATATGATCTAGTTTTATCTTAATATCTACTTGCAGGGCAATGACAAACAAAGGCGAGACAACACCGAGCAATTAAAATCTTACTGCTCCTCAATCCCTTCACTAAACTCAACGAAATAGTACTACTTAAGAAGACACAAATGGAATGCCACTCAAGTAACAACAGGAGATCAATCACAAAATATGGATGTGTCACTTCACATAGCTATTTATCAGGAAACTCATGACATGTAAATGCAAAATTTGACTCCTAACTGTATAAATAATAATAAAAAATAGCACATGCAACCTTGAACCTAATTTGTAACTGTTAAAGAACATATGAAGATCAGTGGGGAGAGAAATTCTCTGAGAAAAGTGACAATCAAAAGGTTAAATCTATAAGCTGCAAAGAGAGAACACCTTGACAAGGTAGTATATAAGCACCTTGATAGAATTTGAGAAGAGGCAACAAGGTAAAGTAAAGAGATCATCTGAACCTGAATGCATTGCGGCATAGTCGCAGATCTTGAATTCCATGACAGCCATTAGCAAGATGTGCCATACCGATATCGGTTAGCTTTCTCAAATAGCTCAGATCAAGCACACATAAATGAGAACAAGTTTCAGCAATAACCTTCAGAGAAGAATCCGTCAAGTTTCTGCAATAGATGAGAGTAATGAACTAAATAGCCAAATTTTAAAAAGAACCACATTCTATATCTTAAACAGAAAGATCAGATAACGAAAAAAAAAAAGACTTACACACAATTAGCCAAAACAAGCTCCTTGATGTTTTGACCATTTGAAGTCAAGAGACTTTTGATAAATTTGTCAGAAACACTACTTATTCCCCGAAGTGACAATACTTCCAGCTGAGCTAATCTCTGTAGCGAAGGAAGAATGTTCATCGCATTTAAAGTGTCGCAATCATCAAGATACAGTTCATGCACGATTGAACCGAGTGAATCAGCGATAGTTTTGATGCCGACATCCGTCAAAAGAGAGCACTGACTGAGATTCAAAGATCTTAGTACAGGTGCAGCAGAAACAATCACATTCAATCCAGCATCTGAAATACGGCAAGCACCCTTCAACGAGATAGTTGTCAGCACAGGCAGCCCTTTTGGCACTACAGCCTTAAGCAATGAAGCATCTGATATACAGTGTCCAGATAGGTCAAGCTGAAGAACCTGTTTAGAGATTCCATGTAAAAGTTTAATCAAAGTCAAATGCACACCACCAACCATATTAGCCATTTGGAAGCACTAAGATAAAAGTATCAGTCAAAATTATAAAAACGCATAGCAACGTCAGGCTTGAAATAATAACTATGAAAGGCCTTAAACATCTCTAAAAAAAGAGGAAACTAGCACAGCAGCTACTCACTGCCAAGGTATAAGGGCGACAAACCTTCAGAGAGAGAACACTTGCTGCTAAATATGCCTCATACAAAATAAGGGGATCCACAATGGTATGGGTTTCAAATAGAGTTCAACTAGCGGCATATCATTCCAGTATTCCAACTAATATACACATAAACGACTTCTCCTAAAAATCAGGACATATCTATATAAAAACCTCGAACAACTTTTTAAAAAAGGGTCTCACATTCTCTCTATGTCACTCCAAAACCCAAAGAAAGAACTTCTTAAGGAGTTACTCCTAAATAAGAAGTGGCCAACAATAGTTGGTTTTTCCCAAGGAACTTCAGACAGACAACTCATGTTAAAAATAAACAATTATGGGTACCTTAAACTTCTTCACACTACATATGACACAATAACACCATTCAATGAAAGAAATTCACATCAAGGAGATACCACACACTAGCAATCTCGCATCAAAAACTTTGTTGATTCACAGTAAAGAAAAATAGATATACAAAGACACAAACATCAATTATTTGGGTAAGACGGTAAGTTAAAATATATTCTAACATAAAGGTATATTCTACCATCACAGATAGTTGTCAACGTACGATTCAATGTTAACAATATATCGTTACAAACCAAAGACATCATTTGCAACACCATATGACAGGGTCAAATTTCAGCAGTATTACCATTAATTTGCTTGTGTCACAACCATTGATTGAACTCTCAAAATCTTCCTCTTCGAGCCACGAACAATCAGCAACACGAATCTCAGAAGGGGACCCTTGGAGAAGAAGGCTGAAGAAATGTGCATTCATCCTCCTAGAATCACAAAGCATCTGACAAAGCCTATGCCTCAAAACATCAGGCACGTAGTTAAGGGAACCAATAGCATCGACATTTTCAGAAAGAATTTTCAAACACATGCTCTGCAAAGACGGAACTCTTGGCCTTTTCCAATCTGAACCCCTTTCTTTCCTAGGAGTCCAAGAAATTAAGGGCATCCCTCCTGAACACGAGTTACGTGCTTGCTTGCCCAAGTTCTTTTCCCTATCTCTTATAATTTTCATAGCAGTCGAAAATGGTCCAGGCCAATCTTCAACATTAGGAACTCTTGTTTCCCCTTCAGGCACTTCCACTTCGTTCTCCTCATCTTCTCTGTCTAAAACACCTTCTCCATCCACTTGTGCCCTTGGTAGCCCATCATCATCATCCATACTAAAATGAGCATATTTATGCGCATTAAGCCTCGCAATATTTTTATGCTTGTCCTTCATATACTTCACCCTTGAAAGCTGATCATCCATTTTACTATCACTCACACCTCTATCAATTTCATCTCTCAAATCGACCCCTTGATCCAGTTCCACATCAACATTCAAACCCTCACGCGACAAATACAACCCTAATTCCAGATTCACATCATAATCATAATCATTATCATCATCATCTACACCGAAATTCTCATTCTCATCAACCAAAACATAATTTACCCCTTTCCCCTTCTCCTCTCTCGTATACCTCCTCGGACTCCCCACATCACCATTACTCAACACACCCTTCCCCTTCTCTTCCCTTGTATACCTCTTGGGACTCCTCAAACCCTCCTCGACTTTAACCGACCTCAAACCATCATTC
>JAOWBH010167342.1:0-10849 GCA_028566215.1 Silene coronaria
TGTACGGATACGGGTACGAATCCTTGTATCCGACACTTAAAGTCATGAAATAAAGGATACGAGGATACGATTAATTAGTGGATACGACAACTTTTGGACACGGTCAACGTATCCGATTTTAATATTTGGACACAGTCAACACGTATCCAATCTTATATTTGGACTCGATAATTTTTATTTTATATTACTCACATATGTTAGTTTTTTATTCTCTTTCATTGGAATTAGAAATGATAATGGAGAGGAATAATAAACTGCATTAAATTAAACTAGGCAAGCAATTCCTTAAGTTCATTGGAATTAGACGTGTGACTTTTCCATGCACACAGCTGTCAAGCACTCCACCTCAGTTCCATCCCCACTTTAAACAAAAAAAAAAAAGAAAAAGAAATGGAGCGAGAATATATTAGCAGTCCCCATTCACCTTCCCCACCTTTCACCTACTTCACACATCATCTTCTTTACTGTGCACACTCATCCATGGCTTAAAAAAAATCTACTTCTCTCCCATTTTACTACGATTGTTTTAGTAGATTACCACTCTTCTATATCTTCATTTTTGCCTTTTTATGTCACTTCATTGCTCCACCACACACCAAACTAACTCCAGCAAACTGGTTCTCCGACAACTCAGTTGTTGAAAATGAAGTGTCCAAATTTCAGGGAGCCGACCGGACACGAATTTTGTGTCCGTATCCGTGTCGGGTCGTACGGACACGGGTACTCCGGCAAAAGGGGTGAGTCCGAGTATCATAGGGAGGGAGTATAATTTAGTCAAATTTTATCTTAATTAATGATGTTTCTTCATAATAAAGTGTGTAAATAAGCATTGAAATAAACATTTAAGGCGTTCATACTTTCCAAAAATACTAAATAATTATGCTTATAAAATTTGTTATTTGGATAAAACTTTGGTGCTACTGCCCTTTAGGCTTTAGGTAACCAAAGTGAGAGATAACTCAAATCTCATGTCTCCTAGAGAATTAGTTATGGATCCATGATTAATGATATGTGTGTGTTTGAAATTTAGTAAAAATGTACGCGACATGTAGAGATCAAACACAAATCAAGCGGTACTTTACTAATTCATCCTACATAATTTTATTCTATGAACCACCGATCCATTCTATTCGGGTGTTTGAATAATAGACCCTACATATCAAAACCAGGTGGTTGCCTCCAACCTCGCTAACTTACATTAAATATTAGAGTTTACTTCTGCCCAACTAAGTCTCAAGATTCCAATGACTGTCTCAAAAATTCCATCTGATTTTCGAGATCTTTATCTCATCCATCACCGCAATATTATTGAATCCTACACCATGGTATATATCATCACGTCACTGAATTTTACCCATAATCTTCCGCACATATGATTTTAAGATCTACTTGTGGTCTTTGCTTCCTTAATATATTATACTTCAAAAATGATAGACCAAAGGTCAATTCTAAGTAGCCTGGGTGGTTGTAGCCTAGCCAGGGATCAGCTTGTAGTTTGTTAACTGTTTCTCAAAGCATTCCTTGGCAAAAAGGGTTAATTCGACTTGCATTATCCCGACTATTATATGTCTATCCCCGCGAAAGAAAAGTTGAAGGCCATTAAATTTTTCACCATATTCATAATGCGTTACATGACAACGATGTAGAAGATCTGCAAGGTAGTGTTTATGAATAAAGTATTCACATGAAGACTATCACAGAAGTTTGATCAAATGTACAACAAACCTGTATGGGAGTATGGCCTAACGAGTCACGAAGAGGTTTGATGTTAGAGACAGGATGATTAGGAGGCAGCTCACAAACGATTTGATTTAACAACTGCCAAAAATGGATAGACATAATCAATAATAGAAATAAAATTACTCCGTATAAAGAAAATTTTCCAAGAAACGCTTTAAAATAGCTTCTCATCACTGAAAACAGACTTCTATTATATTCAAAGCTTAGGGTAAGAATCCAGAAACTCACTTGAGCTTGCCGGCCAGCATGAAGTCTCACACCAGAAGCATCATACATAACCTATAATGCAGAAAATAGGCATCAATATTCCCACAAGACAGCACATAACGAAAAGATGACTCATCATCATGCATGCATATGCATTTGATGCAATTGCATAACCATAAAAGTATACAGTACACTCATCAACAAATTATTGACGGCATGGGAGTGAAATACGAAGAAAAACTTGTAGAAGCCTGGTATTTCATTGAGATGTTATTAACTGTTGAGAGAGATCACTCAACAGAACAGAAAGGTCATGCACCCATGCTAACATATAATATAACACACTGGTAAGCACTCAGCAGCATGCTCATGTTGTGAAACTAAATAATCGCTCATGCTGAGAAATTAGTCAAAGGCGCGATCAGGCCAAGTTCATCATAAGTTTATAACTCAGCTTCGTAAACTCTGTTCACTGATTTGCCGTGGGTTAGGGTGAATTTGATTGGGGATAGAGAGGGAAAAAGTAACCCAGCTTGAATGAGTGAACGGCCAAACATAAACCACCTATCCAAACAGGCTAACTCAAAACCTACTTAACTCCAAGTAAGATTATAAATCCACATAGCAAAGATGACATTATAAAAGGTATACTTCGTCTCTTATTACAGCAGCTCATTTTGAAAAATAAATTCTGCTTACACAAGTACATCCATTTTTTTACGTATTGGCCGTAAAGTACACTCATTAACCCATTATTGATGTCATAAGTGTGTAAGACTGAGATTATCTTAAAGAAGCCCAGTATCTGCGCGGTGCGCATATAAAAAAATGTAATGTTCAATCAAACATCATTTAAAGAAATTTAAATGTAGTAAAGAACATACAATGCATGCCAAAACCACAGCTAGAGCAAATGCTGATCCACCTGTTCCTTCTTGAAAACCAATTGCCACCGCAAGAGCTGATACACCAGCTGAATGTGATGATGGCATTCCACCAGAACCTAACATTCTTTTAGAATCCCATCTCTTTTCTTTGTACCTGAGTATCTGAAACATTAAGTTGTATAGGAACGCTTTGGCATAAAGAACAAAGAAGCAAAGAGAACAGTTGTATAGGAACACTTTGACGCAAAATAATGATAGATGTAAATCCAAACTAGCACAATTCGGTTTGAAACGGCAAGAGCAAGCACTTCCTCAATTCCTGAGTGACGTTAACTATTCACGGCAACCCCAACGTATTTCGAATGAAAGAAAAACATGTTGCCTACTCACACCTGTCAATTTATGCAGGGTTGATACAAACAGAAAAAAACTCCCACAGTTCCCCTAGACTCATATTCATGTCTCCTCTATATGCCACCACCAGTTCACCACAATGTATCCATCCATTCCCATGTAAATTCCTCACAAATTCATCTTTCCTTAAATTTCACCTGCTACCAACCGAGCCATAAGTGCTAACATAAATTAACTCTTCCCCTTCCAATGCTAAAATATTAGTTCTCCACTTATTAATAACACTCCTTAAATGAAACGGGTATCGTGATAAATTACCATACGACTGATCCATATCATAGTTCAATGTGTTAATACGTATTTGGGTAGTAATTCTAGTTGAAGTGGCACTATCTCGAATCATATTAATATAAGACCATCCCATGAAAGACTAATTACCCGTCACAATTAACAAACCTACCAAACAAACCAAAACTCTATAAGCTAGTAACTCTAGTCGAAGTGGGATGATCGCAAATTGTAGTATTATGAGACTGTCTCACAAATGACAAAACACTAACATTTACCCATCACAAATTACATCCATACCAAACAAATCACAATCTCTATGCCAGTGACTCTACTCGAAGTGGGATCCTCAGAATTGTGTATTAATATGAGACCATCTCACAAAACACTGATTACCCATCACAATTTACAACCCTAACAACCAAATCACAACCTCTATGCAAGTAACCCTAGTTGAAGGGGATAATCTCGAATTTGGTTAAGTATAAAAACCGTCTCACAAACACTAACTACCCATCACAATTTACAACCCTACCAACCAAACAATAACCGTTACCTTACTCCCCATTACTCATTAGATCCAATAACAAATCATAAAAGGGTTCCTACTTCCTACAACAATGTTCAAACTCCCAACCCCTAAATCAAAATCACCCAACAGATCACCACAATAACATCAGAGACTCAATCCTGAAATGGGTTGCAGTCAACCGACATGAATCATCCTTTAAAACCGTCACAGATTCAAATAAAACTAATAACTGATCAAAACACCCAAATCACCCAACAAACCACCACACCCAACACAACCAACAACAACACCATCAGAGCCCCAATCCCGAAACGGGTTACGGTCAGAATACATGAATCATCCTTTAAAACCATCACAGATTCCAACAAAACTAACAACTAATCAAAAAAACAAATCCCTAAATCTAAAAATACTCAAATAAACATAAAAAAAAAAGATCAAAACTAAACCAAATTAAAAGTAAAAAAAAGGGAGAAATAATTCATACCAGGAGGTGAAAAGTTTAAGGAATTGAGCAAGAGCAATGGCGAGAAGAGAAGAAATAAGGGGAAAATTAGGAGGAAACATGAGAAGTTGACCAGAAGAAGTGGAAGAACTTGATAAAAGTACATCCACAGTTGTAATGGTGGAGGTGCTACCTCTTCCTGTCATTGCATCCCCAGTTTAACAGGGAAAATTGAGAGATTTTGAGAAGAAAGAGGAAGGAAAGGATTTGAGTGTTGAATTGGTCGTTGTGTTTTTTTGTCCAATCGTGTTTTTGTGCTTGTGAATTGTAATGGTTGTGTTTTTTGGTTGGAAAATAGCCTAAACTCAGACCATTTACTAGAGTGTCAACCAATTCACACCCGATCAAAATTCAATTGGACTCAAATATGGATATTAACTCGATTTAAATTCGATATACGTGAGAGAGTATGAGACTGATGATCCATCCATCACCCAATATTAATAGGGATGGCTTGTGCCTAGTTAAGAATTTGGGATGATTACAAAGTTTTAAATTGAATCGAATGCATTGGAAGGGGGAAAACCTGATCTAAATCAAATTTGTAGAAATTTGTATCCGACCTTTATTATAAAAACATGATAAAGTCACTAATAAAAAATCAGAAGTAAATAATTGTCCTACACATCCTCAATCCCCAATACTACTAAGAGAATAAAAATTCTCTTAGTTTCCCTCCAAATGTTAATATCTAAATAAGGAAACAAGTAAATCATTATTTTCTTAAACTATTATCTTAAATATAATCTTATAATTAAACTTTAGCCTTATAACTAAATTCAAAATTATGATTTTTTCATCAAAATAAAATAAAATTGATATTAAACTATAAATTATAAGTTGGTCAATTTTTCATTAAATGCAATAATTATAACTTTAGAGAATAACTTGACATATACTTACGATTAACTTTGTTACAAAAAAAATTCATTAAAATAATTGGTGAAAATTTATAAAATGAAATCCTTAATTTTATGGTAAACAAATATATAAATTTCATAAAAATACATATTTCATAACTTTACTCGATTCTCTTTAAGTAATTTTTCATTATAAATAAAACCTAAAAAAATATACTTTATATATACCGCGCATTGCGCGGGATCTATACTAGTACATACTAAATTATTAAGTACTCCGTAAGTCTGTGTGCATTAGTTTCCATTCTCTAGGTCTAACCTTTCATTAAATGAAAAAAAATACAAGTACCAATATGCAATACAATACAGAAAATATTTCAATCTTTCATTTACCAATGTCTTCATTCATTACACTCTAACTTATAATCTCAATAACTTCAACTTTCAATTCAAAACTCCTTATTCCCTTAGAATTCCAGAATTCTCCTACTTTTTAGTTTGGATTTTTGGAACTTAATATTCATATGACCAAGTAAGGCGTCCATGTTATTCTAAGACTAAGAACGTAATTTAATATCGGCTTTGCAATTTTATCACTTTGTCTTCAGTTAAGTACTTAATTTGTCACAAGTCAACAGATATATGTATGAGCCCGATAGCCCACGGGCTGCCCGAATTCTAATATTGGGCGGGTAAGGGCAAGGAGAAGTGGTCCATGATTTTGGCCTAGCCCGCCCACTATAGCCTTAAAGGGCCGGTTTCTCTCTTTCGGCCCAGCCCATGTCCGGCCCAAGCCCGCATTTGGACAGTTCTACTTTTAATCAACTTCAAAAAATTACAAGGAATATTATATTTACATAAAACTTGTCTTGGTCAATACATTTTTAATCTTTTGTTAATATCAATCCCAATACATTCACTATACATAAAAAATTATGAATATATTAAAAATATCCCACAACATTCTATCACTATCAAAAATGTGACCCGAAAAAACTAATGTTATAATTGGTCAAGTTAGGGTTTTCTTCAACAAAGTATGACTACTCTTCGGCGTAATAGATTGTTATATTTGATCATTGTTGATCTAAAGTGTCTTTAACAACATTCGACAATGGATGAACGAATTATACAAAATCACCAAACCCACTCATATCTTTTATTAATATTTAATCCTAATTTTTCATACTTCTCTCCAATCACCAAACCTCACTCATAATATAATACTCCATTTCTTAAAACTTGTGCCCATTCCAAAGAGGAAGAAAAAAATGTATGGGAGGGAGTATAATATTAATACTTTAATAATTAAATCCTCTAGCAATATATAATCTAAAAAACCATGCATTAACACGGATCGATACTAGTATACTCACATACATAAAAATAACAAAAATAAAAGTAAGCAATTAATTAAAACAATGAGGGTCCATTGGTAAATGTTTGTCATATTCTTCTATTTTTTCTACTTCCCTCTTACCTCTTAATTTATCTCTCATTTAGTCTCAACAAAGCAAAAATATGAAAAGTTTTGAAAAATCAAACAAAAATGAAATATATAAGTGAAAATAGACAAACTTGTATGTGTTTTTTTGTTGCTAGGAATGTGTATGAGTTCTTATCACTTGATCATCTTTTATAGGTAAAATTTAATTTAATTGATATCATAATTGTGGAATATGAAAAGTGTGATATTAAAGAAGAAGATATTCTTGTGATTATGGAGTGAATTAATGTTTGGAAGATGAAAGTTTATATAATAATATGAATAATTATAATTATTATATTGATTACTAATTTGTCTTTCCATGTTTATTTATAATTTTTTTTTTTTTTTTGCAATTTTTTTTTTTTGCTATTTAATATGTGATTGCATCCTGCCACGTGTCATTCAATGGCTACTCAATCTAGCCTTTTTATGTTATCATATAGATTTTTTTTTTTGTTATTTAGTATGTGATTGCATCTTGCCACGTGTCACTCAATAGCTACTCAATCTAGCATTTTTATGTTATTATATAGATTTGCCTAAAATCATGCCCTTACGATTCTTCCCATTGTATTTTCCATTCTTATTCGTTGTATTTTTAATTTTTTAATTTGAAACACTACCAATATTCCAATAGTATATCTTATCATTAAATTTAAGGAGTTAAATTACTGTAACTTAATTGTTACAAACTCTAACATTCTTACCTAAGAAAACCGTGCATTTGCACGAGTACTACACTAGTTTCCATCAATTCTCAACATTTGATTAAAATGTAACACACATATACATTCAACAAATGTATAAAAATGATTGAAATGGAGGAACTACTATCTAGAAAGTTATTTAACCTACTTGTAAGTGTCCTTTAGATAATTACTTAAAAATGTTCGTTGAGTTTAGAACTCGTGACCAAGCGATATGACCACTCAAAGTTTGTACAGTGAAAAAGACTTTGTTAAACAAAAAACTACTAACCACGGAATCCAAATACAACAATTATTTTTTCCAAATTGTACTTCTCAAAAATATGATCGGTTTGAAAAAATATCGCCACTTTCTAAATTCGTAAACTCGAGTTATGGCCTCTTAAAGTTTTCTGGTTAAAAAATTGAGGCATTTCATGCAAAATGTCAAACGTCACAGGTGCTGCATAAAATTTTCCGTATATATTTTTAATAATTGTAAAATTAAAATAAAAAGATGAACATATTAGATTTTGAGCCGAGATTTCTCAAACACGGAATCAAATTGGAGTTTTCAGCTCGAAATCATTTTGGACGGAGTTGATTCAGAGGGCTCAACTAGGCGGCAGATGGCCCAAATCTGACCATTTACGGGCAGCCTCTCAAATTTGTTTGCCGTAAAAAATCCTTTGAATTGAATTGAGGTTTTGCAGAGCCTCCTATTTGGAACCTCCCTTAAACCCGAAACCCCCAATTAGCAATTTAGCATGGGCAAGTCTAGCAAGAAATCTGCCATCAAAATCCGCACCTTTCAATCTCTATCTTTCATTTCTTCATACCAAACTTATAATCTTTACATGTTGTTGTTGTTGTATGCAGGTTGATGCACCTCTTGTTGCTGTCCCTAAATCCCAGAAAAAAGGTAACTTCACTACATTACTCTCACTCTTTGCTTTATAATGCTTTTCTCAGTTCTGCTGCAATAATATGTTGGAATTTTGTTTAAATTTATTGGGTATTCAGGTAAAAAAAGACGTTCTGAGAATGAGATTGAGAAGTCAGTGAGTGAGAAGAAGCAGAAGTTGGTTACAGACGAGGTCATCTTACCAAAGCAAGAGCAGAAGCCTAAGAAAGCTGCTATCTCTACTTCTGATCACCCCGACTCGGGTACCGACCCCAAGGTATAATATTGATAACTACCCCTTACTCCCGTCATTCCAATTTTATTGTCTCATTTCAATGATTATAACTTTGTTAAATAAATCAGTATGTTTTCCACTTAGAGTAAAATGTATCTAGGTACAACTATATAGCCTTTCAATGCTATCTACGTGACTACGTCGTAGTTAAGTTATTTGTATGTACATATACTTTTAGTTGGGAGTCTTATTGTGTCAGTTTCTATGTTACTCGGACACTTTACTTAGCTGCCGTGTCCCGTGTCCGACACTGACACAACACTTTGAAACTTCACTTTAGACCAAAATATTGAAATATTCGCACAAAATAGTCGTATGTCATACTCACACGTGCTAGACACGACAACCGTGTCAAAGAGTCAGATAAACACAGGTAAGTTTGTAGCTTCGTTATTAGGTTCTACTTCTTGTTTGTACATTAAAGTTAATCACTAACTTGTAAGTAATGGGGGTTTGGGAGATAATTGGATCATATTATTTTTACCTATTATATTTTTATATACTGATATTTTTTCATAGAATCTTCATGGGGAACTTTAGGATTATTTAAAAGTTCCTACCGATGCTACAAATGCTTGATGGGGTGCTTATAATGTTACAAAAGATGATCTTTGAATTATCTTGTTAATAGGACACAGATGTAGAAAAGGTAGATGCTGAGAAATCTTCTTCTTCTACTTTTCAGAAAACAGTATGTAGCCTACACTTGATTTTTTGTACTGCCTTTCTGTACCTGGATGTCTAATCTTCCTGCTGTCATAATCAGTGGCGGACGCAGGAATTATCGACATGGGGGGCACAATCAAAAAAATTATACTAAAAAATATATACACAAAGAGAACATAAAATACGATTAAATAAATTCTATCGTCAACATTACATATCAAAATAACTTCAACAAAAACTCAAAATCTAAGACTCAATCTAAAACCATGCGACGAGATTTCATGTTTTGATAGCGCTTAATGATATCATCATCACTCACTCGTACAAAATAATCTCGCTCAATAAATGTGACCAAACAATGATTCAATAGTTTATCTCCTATTCTATTTCTCAACTTATTCTTCACAAACTTCATAGAAGAGAAGACCCTTTCCACACTTGCCGTTGCAACCGGAAGTATCAAGACAAGCTTAATTAACAAATAAACCCAATTGTATACAATATGTTTTTTTGTTTCAACAAGTTTAACCGAAAGCTCACCAAGGTTCTTCAATTGATGAAAACTTGAATCTTTCTTCACATCACTAATATAAATATCAAGTTGATATTCAAGATGCATTATATCAACACTTGTGAACTCCTTAGGATAAAACTCGGCAAGGTTCTTCAACTTTTGCTTGTTAAAAGAAGCAAAGACATTTTCCGGGCTCAAACACGCCATACATTTTAACAACTCCTTGCTTTTTTCATCAAAACGACTTTTGAGTTCATCAACTTGCTTATCAAGCACGCACATATATATTTCAACACGGTAACGATGAAGGTTTTCAACTTTATAAATACAACGCCTGGATCTTCCGGGAGGAGCATAATCATGACTCATGTTAGGCACTTCAACTTTATGTTTAACACAAAAGTTACATACCGTCTCAAGGAAGTTGTTCCATCCATCTTCTCTCATAATTTTCAAATGATCCATGGTCAAATCCACAAGATTCATCGCATTAACAATATCTTGGTCTCTTCTTTGTAATGCTTGACACAAATCATTAGTATACCCAAAAATGACTTTCATAAGATGTAACATAAAAATAAACTCAAATGACTCAAGATGATCAATAGCAATTTGTGCTTTTGCACGATCATCCACACATTTTGAAGTCGATCCAATTTCCTCAAGAACTTCAATAGTAGAAGGATACAAAGCAATAAGACTCAAGATTGATTTAAAATGAGAGCTCCATCGAGTATCACCCGGCCTACTTAACCCAAGTTCTTGATTTAACCCTTTGCCAGTTTCAATTTCACCCAAGCCTAATGCTTCTAATACTTTTCGAGCCTGAACTTTTTTTAGCATCGTCATCCTCTTACAAGATGATGCAATAAAATTAAGCACAATTCCAAGATGCATAAAAAATTTGGCACATTCACAATTT
>JAOWBH010167353.1:0-10848 GCA_028566215.1 Silene coronaria
AAAGCTACTATTATTATTCTACATTATTACTCATATTATTATAAAAATAACTTTAATAATAATAAATCCGAATATAAGTGATTATTAACAACCGAAATTACGATGTGTTACACCTAATATATCTAATTCTACCCTTAATTTTAGCTTGACAAATACCAGAACTGATCAACAGTATAATCATCAGCCCAATATAACCAATCAATCTTCCAATTCCCTTAATAAACCAATTAGTAATTTAATTAATAAAAATTCCACCACTAAAAAGCCTTCAAAATATTCCCATAAAAATAAAAATACTCAACCAATTAATTCATCAAATATTCCACAAAATCAACCTAATGCTCTAAAAGATATTACCAATATCCCAGTAGCCACCAAAGACTCAAGTTACGTTCAAAAAAACTCAGCAACCACTCCCTCTGTTTTTATGTCATCTGCTGTCCCGCCTCCTCTCCCAAATCTCACCACAAATAATAATGAACCCACACCCATTCGTATCCTATCTCGACCGCCCCCTGCCGCAACCTCGGTGTCTGCCTCAGAGACCCGAGATAGCTGTAATCCCACCAAAGAAGCAATTAGTAGTGAGGACATGGCCGGAGATGGCCACTCCCTTTATGGCGGTGATGATTTCGGAATGCCCAATCATGGATGTGACGATACAATTATTGAAGAACAGTCCTTCGAATCTATCAATGGAAGTGTCGATACCATGGAGTGTTGACGATATTCTTAAGCTAGTAAGTCGTGCTTATCTTTCGTCTTTAAATTATTTACCCGATCATATGAGTACACAAATCCCGAACTTGTCACCGAACCTACCCCATATCACAATGATGGTAGGGAACGTCCAAGGCACTGGGAGTAAAAATAAAATTTCAGCTATTAAGGAGGTTGTAAGGATGTACAGGCCATCCGTCCTTGCCTTAGTCGAAACCCACATGAATGGTGATCATGCTGACAAATTAGGTAGTATTATCGGTTATTCCGGTCACTCTCGTGTTAACGCTATTGGCTTTAGTGGAGGTATTTGGCTTTATTGGAAGACCGAACTTGTCTCGGTAAACCCGGTTGAAGAGCACCAACAATTTATTACTGTCGAAATTGCTAGAAACGGAGAGTTACCTTGGTTTTTTCGGCAGTCTATGCAAGCCCGGATCCGTCTAATAGAAGAGCCTTATGGACCGAATTAGAGAATTTTGCTAGAATTAATAACCACCCATGGATTCTAGCGGGAGACTTTAATGAGACTCGGTCCCTTAGTGAACGACATGGAGGAGACCATAATATGAAAAGACGATGTGTCAACTTCAACAATTGGATTGAAAATTGTGAACTTATAGAATTAGCTTTCACAGGCCCCTCGCATACTTGGGCCCGTGGCAATTCCGTTGAGACGAGACAGAGTGCACGGTTAGATAGAGCCTTGTGTAATTCGGAATGGGGTACTTTGTTTGAAGATGCTATGGTCCGTCACTTACCAGCATTTCAATCTGATCATTGTCCCCTTTTTATCTCACCGAATGGTTTCACTCCGCTTAATGCTATTAATCGCCCGTTTCGGTTTCAAGCTTGCTGGCTACGACATGAAAAATTTCAGGAATTTATTGAGGAAAGCTGGCCTACAAACGGTATATTTCCGTCTCGGCTTGAGACCCTTTCTAATAAACTTCAAGATTGGAATAAACAGGTCTTTGGTAATATTTTTCGCAAAAAGAAAGAATTATTGGCTAGATTGGGAGGTTGTCAGCGTAAGTTATCTATTGCTAGGGTGAATAATCTCATAAAATTAGAAGCTAAATTACGGGCCGAGCTAGATGAAGTACTTGAGCAAGAAGAACTCTTGTGGTACCAAAAGTCGAGAATGGAATTTATTAAGGATGGAGATCGGAATACATCCTACTTCCACGTGAGCACTCTTGTTAGACGTTGGAGAAATCGTATTACTACACTTAAAAACCCGAATGGGGATTGGACGGACAATCCGTCGGAAATCAAGCAAATTGTTTTAGATTATTTCAAGAATTTGTACACCGAGACCCTCGAAGAAAATTACGAGGACACTCTCCTTTGGGATTTATTCCAAGAATTCAATAACAAAGATTGGGAATGGTTAACTCGTCCGTTCAATATTGCTGAAATAGAAAATGTTATTAATCATATGGGCTCGTTAAAGGCTCCGGGACCTTACGGTTTTCAAGCATTATTTTATCAGAAAAATTGGTCTCTTATTGAAACATCCTTGTGTGATATGGCTATCAAGGCTTTAGAAGGCAAAGGCATTCCAGAAGGTCTCAATGACACGCACATTGTTCTAATTCCAAAGGTTGACATTCCGGAATCGATCTCACAATTCCGTCCTATTAGCTTATGCAATGTTGCATACAAAATCATTAGCAAGACTCTTGCTAATAGAATCAAAAGAGTGTTACCTCACGTAATTTCTGAAACTCAAAGCGGATTCGTTTCAGGGAGGCAAATTACCGACAATATTGTCGTATTTCAAGAGGCTATTCATTCTATGCGTAAAGCTAAGGGTCGTCAGGGATATATGGCAATCAAAATTGACCTCGAAAAAGCTTATGACCGATTGAGATGGAGCTTCATTGAGCATACACTAAGCGATATGCAGTTTCCGCGGTTATTAATCGATGTCGTCATGGAATGTATATCTTCCCCCCGTATGCAAATACTTTGGAATGGGGAACCGACTGAGCAATTCACTCCGTCTAGAGGAGTCCGGCAAGGCGACCCTTTATCCTCTTATCTTTTTGTCATGTGTTTGGAAAAATTACAACAAGCTATTGATCTCGAAGTTCGAAATAATAACTGGAGACCGATTACTATCGGACGAAACGGACCCTCAATTACAAATCTTTTTTTTGCCGATGATATGATCATATTCGGAGAAGCTTCGGAAGAACAAGCTCTAGTTACAAGGCATGTGCACGACAATTTCTGTAAGGCCTCGGGTGAAAAAATTAGTGACGCTAAGTCACGGGTCTTTTTTTCTGGAAATACTGATATTAATATCCGTACTGCTGTAAGCGCAGCCCTTAATTTCGAAGAAACTAATGACTTGGGCATCTACCTTGGTATGCCAACCATCAACGGAAGAGTTACCCGTCACACTTTTGCTCATTTGGAAGAAAAAGTCAATAAAAGATTAGCGGGATGGGCTACCAAGCGTCTTTCGCTAGCAGGGAGGGACACTCTCGTTAAATCCACCTTATCGACAATTGCAAATTATAGTATGAAAATGGCGAAAATCCCAAGGACGGTTTGTGACACTATTGATAAAAAATCCCGCCGTTTTTTATGGGGTGGAGATGAAGATAAAAAATCAGTTCATCTTATTAATTGGGAAACTATTCAAAAACCGAAGTCACGAGGAGGTTTGGGTATCGTCTCAGCAAGACAAGCTAATGCAGCATTTCTTACTAAGCTAGGATGGAGGGTTCTTGCCGAGCCATCAAGTTTATGGTCTCGTGTTCTCCGAGCTAAGTATTGCAACAATAGATGTGATATCGACATTTTCCAACCTAAGCGAAGTATGTCCAATGTTTGGGCGGGGATTTCGTCTCAAGCAAAAACAATTATCAGAGGGACAGCCACTGTTGTAGGAAATGGTAGACGAACTCTATTCTGGGATCATCCGTGGGTTGATGGCCTCACTCTTTCAGACCATATTATATCTCCTATTCCTGACTTACTTCTTGGTGCGACGGTTAGCGATATGTGGTGTCAGTAAAATAGATGGAAATGGGATCAATTCGTTGAATTACTACCGCAAACAATTCTTCAAAAAATCGCCTCTATTTCGTTGATTAATGACCCAGACCTCGAGGACACTCTATATTGGCAGGGCACCTCGTCGGGTAAATTTTCTCTCAAATCAGCCTTAGGTTATTTAATTGGAAACGATCCAAATTCAATACCCGAATCTCCTGTGTGGCGCACTATATGGCGACTTCCGGTTCAACAACGGATTCGTATGTTTTTATGGCTGGCTTCTCATGAAAGATTAATGGTTAATGTTAACCGAGTTAAAAGAAATATGGGTGATGACCCAATATGCCCACGGTGTAATGAAGAGGAGGAGACTACGGACCATCTCCTTAGGTCCTGTTATTATTCTCGACAAATTTGGGCGGTTATTGGCGTTAATCCCTCAAACGAGTTCTTTTATAATGTCCCGTTCCCTGAATGGTTAATTCGTAGTGCTACTAATGATGTGGAGGTCTCAGTACCAGATTGGCCTATTTACTTCGCTGTCACATGTTGGTGGATTTGGAGATGGCGAAATAATATTGTTTTCGGTCGAGATTCAGATAATCCAATTTATCCTGGTGCTTTCCTATATCAACAGTTTGAAAACACGAAGAGAGCTTTCGATAATTATGATCTGCTAATACCTCCTCCTAGACCATAAAATGTAGAGATTTATGTTCGATGGGCTCCCCCACCGCATGGTTGGATACAATTGAGTACTGATGGTGCCTCGAAAGGAAACCCGGGCCGAGCGGGAGGGGGCGGTATTTTCCGCGACAACTCTGGTAATTTTGTCTCTGCCTTTTATTTATCCTGTGGTATTTGCTCTTCCATGAAAGCCGAATTACTCGCTTTGCTTGCCGGGTTAGAAAGAGCGTCATCACTTAATATTTCCAAGCTATTGATCAATATGGACAACGCACCGTGTGTGAAGCTCATCAACGAAGATCAAATCGTGCGTAATAATTTGAAGTTCATTGTCAAAAGATGTCAAGATCTGATTCGCAATTTTCCAGGAACAATAAGGTTGGAACATGTTTACAGAGAAGCAAATAGAGCGGCAGACCTACTGGCGAATCGTGGAATCGAATCTAGTACTTTACCTACTTATTTAGATGTTCCTCTTAATGAGCTTCGTTCTATCCTTCGAGAGGATGTATTTGGGGTTGCTATCCCCCTGTAATCGCTAATAACTAATTAATTTTGGGGCTTGCCCCTCATTTGCACCAAAAAAAAAACAAGTACAACAAAGGTGTCTTTGGGTGGTAATAAACTCAATTTCCGTCGTCCGAAAATATCCAAACAGATAATATAATTGATTGAACATCCGATATGACTTATGAGTATTCTGAATTGAATCGAAACTGAATCGACTTCAATAATAAATGAATGATACCATAATCTGAATCTATCAGATTCGATAAGACTAACCGGGCCGATTGATTTGTATTAAAGTATTCATTTGCTCATAAAGAAACTTATATTTTTGTGTTTTTTTTATGCTTCTTTTTCATTAAGGTATTATAAATTATTATATTCAAATTTCGAGAATATGATACATTTAAGCAATTTTTTTTACCGTTAATTCATGTAAAATATGACCTGAAGCTAGAACTGAAATTAACTTAGCCCGAACTGCACCTGACTCGAAATATTACAAACCAATTAAGTGATTAATCGAAATGAACTCGTTCGAAATCAAACTAAAAACGAAACTAAGGTCTACTCAATTTAAATCGAACTGTTTTAAGCCGATCTAAACCGAACCGAACGACCCGTTTACCAGCTATATAAATGACCTTATCAATTGGGTTGTCAAGCTATATAAGCTCTGTTCTAATGAGTTATGACTGCTCAGTATGCGTCATTGCTTGGTCCATGAGATTCTCAACCCATTAACACTATGAATAACAACCCATTGTAACTTCCTTCATTGTTACCTCTGTAGGTAGCCCGGACAGGGTCGGCCATTAAAACTAGTAGAATATCTTCAAGTATGTCTATGACTATAAAAATTGGCCGCACAAATCAAGACGGACTGTAAAAATAAATACTCCGTAGAAAACAATGATTTTGAGCTAATCATATTTTTTTAGTTTTATTTAAATTTCTACCCAAAGAAACGTATGGATTACACATGATCAAAAATCAATACAACAAATACAAGTTTAACAACAATGGTGAAAGTACAAAATAATTAAAAGGAAGACGCAAATTCCATGAACTCTTGGTCGGATTCGAGCTCGGTCATGTGCTCCTTCAACAAGGACACTTCCAAATCAATACTCCCGCCACCATCACGGCCCGCCTTGACAACCACAACACCGTCGTTAATAGTAACGTTTCCCCTTGGAACCGCCACTGGTTTTCCCAACCCGAAATCAACTCCATATATATCAAATTTCGACCCAAACATAAAAGCGAGCAAATTAATATGATCACCGTCTATAAACTTATTATCTAACCCGATTATAGCCGGGTTCGTCATCATTGCTTTCAAGTCATGAGCCACTACTTTGTGATCATACCCTGCTACACCTTGGTGGATTAACATAGCAGCTCGGCCTAACCCGTTCTCGATTAACTCACCCACTTTACTAGCCACAATTAGTGGTAGAGCTAGGTTCCCGAATTGGTCAGGTGACAGAGGTGGATTTAACCGGGCCCTACTATCAACCGGAATAACACAAATAGCCATCGCTTGTGCCGGTGGTTTTTGGGCCCGGTTCATGGAAACCCAAAGTAGTGCGTTCAGGGCTTGGAAAGACGAGATCTTTCCAAGCCCTTCAGACCACTCTGAGTTTGCCTTTTTTTTCAGGTTCGATATGGATGAAGCCGAAAAATGGAATGTTTTTACGCAGAGCCCAAGTTTGGTATCGTCTTCCTTTATAAACATCTTTGGTTCGAGGTAATAAGGTACTTTTTGGATTAGGTTACATCCTTCGAGAACGAAGGGCTTGAATATTGGCACATGAGACAGAGGGACGATATTCATATTTTCGACATTTTTGGAGCAAAATATCTCGGATAAGGAGCTTACGAAATGCATAAACGACGTACCATCGCCTAATGAGTGGTTCATGCTAAATGCAATACTCACCCCATCTTTAAGCTTTGTCACCTACAATGGTAGTGAACAAGTAAAATAAATACACACGTTCTAACCAACATTTTTTTTAATCCGATTTATACTAATATTATGTAAAACGGATTTATTTACTAGACTGTCTTTTTGGGTGTAAATCGGGGTGTCCACCATTGGCAAAATAATACCGAGTTGTGTTACAGAGACATACCTGTAAAATCAAGAGAGGTTGAGTGTGACCATCGTAGTTGATCATTTCCGGCTCCCCCGCGGTAAAAAGCGACGCAATTACCGGGACATGATAGGCAGTATGACCAATAATATCTGACACTGAGACATGTACACAAGACGCATGGATGAACCGTGCACCAGGACCTTTGTTGCAATCGACATGAATCGAACAAGCTTGTTCATCTGGATACGTGACCGTCGTAAACCGGCCTGCTAAAGGGTAATAATAAACCAATGCATACGAGAGTGATTGCTTTAACTTCTCAACAAAAGTATTTAAGTCGAAATCGTTAGTAATCGGTTTGTTGTACACAAAACCGGTTTGCATGTAACGTATTCCTAGCCATTTTAGATCTGTACCAAGCAAATAATATGGTGTTTTAGATTCTTCAACTTGGGATTTTGGTTTTATGAAACATTCTGAGATTAATTTCACTTCTTGATTATTAGATGCCATTTTGTCAAAGGTTAGATTTTTTTTGGTGTCTCTAACTAGTAACTTCACCTTTTAAATAGTCTATTTAAAGAATGTTTGACCTTTCTTAAGACTAGTGGTGAAGCTAGTGGAGCTAGCAAGGAGGTCGTTCTTTGGTGGATGAAATTTTCGAAGTTTTTAGTAAAAAATTCGAAATTTGTTCAGGTATACGTAATTAGTCATTTGTCCCCTAAAATCAAACCCTGACTCCGCTACTGTTTAAGACAACCATATCCATCTTAAAGTTTAAAATGACTCAAATAATATATACTTCATAAAATAAGGAAATGCCATTATTAGTATATTGTTCACTTCTATTCTTAAAGTTACTTACGGAGTATTTGGCATTATTAGTACACATGGTATTAAATGAGTAGGGCTACAAGAAATAAAGAGGATTGGTTAAATGACAAAAAAATATCGTCGGCAATATAATGGAAGCAGAATTAGAAGTGTTATCCACGTATTCAACTTTATATCCATTGAGTAAGTCTTCTGTAAAACGGTTTTACAATCCCCTATCTACCAAATGATTTTGTGATCTCAATTATTTTCCTGCCAAAATACATATTCTCAAAAAGTGAAACTAATGATAATTATATTGATTGATAACTAAATAAGAAAACTAACAATCAATACAATTTTATTCATCTATTATATTTTTATTACAATTAATCTTTTGATCAAATATATTATTTTAAATAAAATCTAAACTATAATATTTAAAAAAAAATTGATATAGAATTATAAATTGCTAAATCTTTTATTGATGCAATTAACAGATGATGAGTTAACCCTGCTCCGTATAAAAACAAAACTGTAAATCGTTGTTATTAGTTTCATGATAAAAAAATTAAAAAACGTATAAATTGAAACTCATTAGTTTTATGTTATAAATGTACTATTCAATAAAATATATTTTAACTTATTACTCAATTTTTTTTAACTAACTTTCAATGCTAATTATTATTTATCAAAACAAAATACAATAATAAGAAATCTAAACAATTATAAGGTACCACTAATATATAAGTAATTTATCTTTAAGTATCGTGCATGTATTGCACAGGGTCTAAACTGATATCACATTGTAAAACTACATAACGATAGACCTTAATGCGGAAAGTGGTGATTGGTAAAAGTTGCTTTAGTGGGGATCACTTGATTTTACAATAATCACCAATTCTTATGTAAAACGATTTTGTATAAGACTTGTTGAAAAAGGAGAGGGACAGAAGAAAATTGTAAAGCTGATATGAATTATGAAATAATCATATTGAGCTAATATTTAGTAAATTGACAATTATATAAGGTGATACGAAACTACATTTGTTACTATTGGTAAAAATAAGAGTCAAAAATTGAAGGGGCAACAGAATCAACAGTCCGTCTTGCTTGTAACGATCACAAATTTGCGACGTCTCACAAGCATCTTCCAATTGCCTATTTGTCTCACGTCACAAGCTTGTGATGAATTTTTGTCTGTCACAAATGAGAATTTTATATAAAACTCGGAAAATCATTTATATTCATCTACATAATTACATAGAATTGTATAAAAGAAGTGGTAATTCAAGTGGTAAAACTCACTTACTCGAACCGTGAGATTGAAAGTTCAATTCGTACCTAATAATACATTCATTTGTAGTTCAAGGGGTACCATGTAGAATATTTAAAAACATAGGTATACCATTATACATATAATTGTCAACCAAGTAAACGTCGAAAAATTAATTTATTGGTCTAAAACTCCGTAAATAACTCATTATATTATTCTTTTTATTATTATTATTATTGAAATAAATTATTGTAAGATTTTCACTGCCCAATCTCCCATTATGTTTTGAATACTCTATTTGGCAATATATTTTCGATTTTTCTCCCATCGCGGTAGCATAGTTTCAATTACTAATACTCCATTTGACATATATTTTGTTCAAAGTCTCATCTATATGAGACGGGTCAAATATAAACATGTGTAATGAATAAAACGAAAATTTGTCATATACTCATATAGTCATACTATATACCTATGTAGAATAATATTTGACCTATTTTAACATTAAAACGGAGACCTTCATCGGTTAATTTGAATACCAATGATTGACGGATTGACGGATCTCGTTTTTCAATAAATTAATGATGTGGGATCCCCGATCTGTAAAATCCATCAACAAAAAAAAAGGGTATGTGGTTACAAACGTTAGTACGTTACCAAATTCAAGGTCCGAAGAACAAGTTGATTACCAAATTATTGAGCTGTACCGGGCCACCGGTCCCAAGTCCTGAAAATGTACGTGATACGTCGGTCGGTTCAAGGTCGACTTACAAAAGAATTTGTGTAGGTTGTATATGGTACGGAGAGGATTGCCTTAGAATAAAACAGAGTAGCTCACACAAATGTATGTGAAGGCGTTATCAATCAATTAAAAGTTGAGGCCTATGAATTATAGTTTACCGATTAAATTTTGAGTAATTATGTCTCTTTTGACTACTTTTTTTAGTATTTATAAAGATGATTAATTTGGAAAAAAAAACTTGTTACTTTCTGAACTCGTAAATAGGAGTTCTGACATATTGATGTTTTTCTATATAAAGAAATTAGGTAATTCGTGTAAATGTCTCAAATCTCAGAGGTACAGTGTGAATTTTCGGTCAAGTCAATTTAAGGCTTAGACAGACTATGAAGAGACAACAAACATGGAATATGTACATGAATTGTAGTGGAAACATCCTTGGCGGAGTGGAAATGGCCGATCGGTTTGATGAAACAGATGTCAACAATAACAAAGCGTCTTGCTTGTGACGGACACTATCCGTCACAAGTTAAAGACGGATAGTGTCTCTCTCACAATAAGACAAGTGAGAGAGCAAGTAGGAAGAAAATGGAGCACCTCAAGGATAGTGTCACTTGCATATTGTGAGAGGGACACTATCCGTATTCAGCTTGTGACAAATAGTGTCCGTCTTCAATGAGAATTTATGCATCGATAATGAAAGTAATAATTAAACTTTGTAATAAAGTTCTTTGATCAATATATGCAAGTTAAAGGATTTTTCGGCAATTACTGCCTGCCCCCGCAGGCGTACGAAAATTTTGAAATCTTTAGGTAAAATTTTCTAATTTTTTCGAGGTTCCCTTTTACTATTAACTTTTTGCCCATGCTGAAATTCTTCACTCTCACTAACTTCAAAAGTTCCAATCATGACTCGGTCACTGCATTTCTCGTAAATATATGTAGAGCTGGTAAAAGCTGACCCGACCCGACCCTCCCGAAACCCAA
The DNA here is from genome assembly GCA_028566215.1 of Silene coronaria. Taxonomy (NCBI): domain Eukaryota; kingdom Viridiplantae; phylum Streptophyta; class Magnoliopsida; order Caryophyllales; family Caryophyllaceae; genus Silene; species Silene coronaria. The sequence goes on from JAOWBH010167353.1 coordinate 10,847, forward strand.
CC
>JAOWBH010167375.1:0-10847 GCA_028566215.1 Silene coronaria
TAGCAATACTAATAATATGGATATAATAAGTACTAATATAATATTAGTAGTAATAAAATAAAATATAATAATAAATAAATATTAATATAATAATATTAATATTAATAAATAAATAAATAATTATAATGATATTAATAAAAATTATTAAGTCTTACATGAGTAGAACTAAAATGGGCTGAACTTAGTGGAGCTGTACTGAATGTAGCTGAGCTGAACTGAATTGAACTGAAAAGGTTGAAAATAAGTTGGAAAATAAGTTGGAAAGAACAGCCTATATGGGATAAAAGCATGATTTATAGATTGATTAGAATTTAGAACCCTTTTCCTTTAAATGTCTAGGCCCACAGAAACAGGATAGCTCTACTTCAGTGAACACTAAGAACGCTGAAAATGCACTAGTAAATGATAATCGTTTAAAGTCGTAAGATCAGAGATATTATTGCAGAACACTTCAACTTCGAAAGGGACATCATTGATCAAAATACATACTCAAGATATGTACCGATTAAACCACAACAAACAAAAGGAATCAAGGACCAAAACAGGATCCTTGAGGAAGAATCACAAGTCAACACTCACCAACTCAGCCAAAGTCTTCATCTTTCTATGCACACAAGGGAAGGAGACTCCGAACTACTCCCTCAGTTTTTCTATTTTTTTTTCCCACTTTTCAAATTTCCCCTCACAAAAAAAGAAGAAAAAAAAGAAAGGAGGGGTTATATGTTTCATATTAAGTTTGAACTCTTGTACTTGCATGCAGTTTGATATTTTCTGTTTAATACACAATGTAAATCAGAATAACAGATATACTGCGTGCTTTGGAGTTATTCAGAATAACAGATAAATAGCATATTTTATGTCATGGAGTTATTCAGTGTCTAGACCTGTACCTACCTTTGGGGAAAAATTTATCCGTGAAAAAACACAACTGCGTGCTTTGGAGTTGAAGGAAAGCCACTGACAAAAAAAAGGAGCAGGAGAAACAAAAAGAAATGTGCAAATGTGCAATTGGTAAGGGGGGATTTTACAGCAAATCCACATCTTTTCAATATCCCATTGCCTATAAAGAAGCTCTCGCACAAAGAAGGTAAGGGGGTTGGACATATACACTCTTCTCTTTCCCTGTCACTTCACTAAAAAGGGGTTGTTTCCAAGTGACCCATACAGAAACGGGACAGTCATCTATTACATAAGAGGGAAAAAAAAGCGTAATTTTGATTCACAGCGAAACATATTCGATAATTAGATGTGAATAACGAATCAAGACAAGTAAGAGACTAAAGATATGGCAGAATTGAAAGAAATTCATATTTCCCTAGTTCTGTTACATGCCTAGATAATCTGGTTCTTTTTTACCTAACAAGAAAGATAACAAAAGGAAATTCAGGGATTATTACTTCAAAAGTTTCATTCCTAACCAGCTGGATACAAAAGCAATAAAAGAGGTCCCATTGACAACCATCTGTTATCTAAGATTCTACCTATTCGATAAATCAATTTAATTAATTGTGCCAAACATCTGACAGTGGTTTAATTCGCATTCACCTTCTCCCTCATCCATTCAACTTCATTCAACCAATTTCATCTTCTAGAATATTCAAAGATGTCGAAATGGCCCCCACCCCCATACTGTATATGCATTCCATGTTCATGTTAGGAACTGTCAATTTTAAGGCTTAAAAGTATCCATACCCACCAGAGCAAATTGGAAGCACAGCTGTAGACATTGCAACAAATGACAAAGCTGAAGTCCCTCCGCCCAAGCCATCCAATCCATCAGTCAAATAATGTCCATTGGTCATCAAAATAAATGTAAATAAGGTCAAGAAAAGATAACATTTTCCCAGATGCACAAGCCCAAAAGGTGGGGGTAGCTGAACCACCATTTTCCTGCAGAAAGTAACAAATTATATCAGAATCAAACATATAATTCTATTACAACACCAACAACTACAAGGCCTTAGTACCAAAGCCAAAACATATTTAGTCTCTTGGTTACAAGTTACAAGCAAGAAGAAATTGAAGACTTAGCAATAAATAGTCATTAGTATAAGTCACTACAAAATATTTAACAAAATATAATCCGCTACACATAATTCCCCCACAAAAATAGATATGTAGGTTACCAAGTAATGAAGTGACAGTGAGATAAAAACAAGAAGGCATACATGCCGTATGGTGATGGTATATTTGTGGTATACAGCCAAAATGAAAAACATGCTGCAATAGCTACCTGGAAAAAGAAAAGATGTAAGCATAAACAAACATAAATATGTCACTAGAGAGTATCAAAGTAGTCAAACATGTTTTTTTAAAAGTGGCACCTCGAAGTCTAACCTCCAATATTATTCGTGTACCTCCAGATAGTCCAGATTTTTGATACTTCACGAGGCTTACTGTATCATCAAGAAGACCAACAGCAGCAAATGCTAGAGTCACTGCCAGCATACCCGAAATTTCAGTTGAAGAACCACTCATAAATTTTGCAACAGCAACACCGATGGGTATGAAAAACAGTCCACCAACAGTGGGGGGGCCTTTTTTTGAGAAGTGTACAGGAAGCCATTTTCTTTTAAATTTTTGACGGATATTGAACAGTTTTAGTAAGGGAATGAACACATAGCCTGCAGAGGCCACAAGAAATGCCGAGGCTATAAAGGGAGACAAAAAATAAAAGTTGTCTAAGGGTTGTCTGACAACACGCCAAGCACACCAGTCCACCAGTGCAAGAAACGATGTTAAGAATGCAATCAGCCCCAGACTAGTGACAAATCCATGGGTAATCCTACATACAAAGTAAGAAACAAAGTTGATTAGAGACTTTCAGCTTAAAGTCAGCACTAGGTCTGTATCCCTCAAAATGTAATCTTTGGAACTTTCAGAGATGTAAAGCGGCTAGTGATGAATGGTGGTATAAAACATTTTCTTACAGCTCTTCCAAGTTTAATGATTGTTAACTAAAAACTTGTCCACAATATATTACTGGCAGATCTTAGACAGCCTATTTTGCTAATCGCAAATTGCTAAAGTCAGCAATGTAATTTTCTAAATCTTTACCTATGATCACCCACCCAAGTCCTAAGTCCCAACTCCCAACAGTTGAATCCATAATAGGGTGATAATGATGTTCGATAGTTCTTATAAGGTAGCGTTTTTAATTCCATAAAAGAAGACATGATGATGCTATTTTGGAAAATAAAAAAAGTTTTCGGAGTGCTGAAATAAAGATAGACTTGGGTTATATGGCTTGAGCTCTGGTTATTTTCCTCAGAATCCTTGTTAGCCACTCGAGCTACGGCCAATTCACACATCATATTTGGCCAAAACGGATTTTTTTTTTTTTGTAAGTTACAGAGTAAAAACACATACTCAATTTTGATACTCACAGTCTTACACTCTGGTCCAAGTAATATATGACTAAACTCGTGGGATTCTAGCATTCTTCTAATTTAGCATGCACCTCACACATTCTTTTCATTAATTTGCAAATCGATCTTAACGGGGCCTGTTCCTCCAGATACAAACCAAAACTTTCTCCTTCACCTTAAAAATTCTAAATACCATGGAAACTTAATGGTTTGCTTTGGATTGCTCAATGGCTCAGGATGTTTGTAAGCTTAAAGTAAAGAGTTCATTTCTCCAAAAAGTTGAGATTCAGTATCAGAAAGTTCAAGCACACACAATTATAACATCCCTGGATTTTTAATAGCATACCAATAGCTAGGTTACGGGATTTGCTTGAGCTCTTCCAGCATTTAATTGTGACATGGGCAGCAAAATTAAGAACTGCAATCTATAGGCATTTCTGAGAAAAACTATCCCAGCTGTGTGTCAACAATTCAATCAAATTCCACATGAACAAATATCCTCATGCAAGTGACTAGGAAATCTCAATGGAAGTTAGTATAACCAGAAATGCAGAGCAAGTACTTGTCGGAGATAAACAATACAAAATGATAGTTTGAGGACACTGTTTGTCTCGTGCAGATATATATGGACTGAGATGAATGTGAATCATAAATATGTTGCAGTCAAATTATAGTAGGAAATCTTACACATGATACAGTGGATTCAAAATGATGCATCTCCAAGAGAATAGATCAGGTGACAGCATTATAAACTAGTAGTGTGAGTCCCAGCTTTGAAGCAGTTGATAAGACTCTGACCTCTGAACTTGGTGATCCCAAGTTAGAGTCCTCACGGGGTATATGGAGACTCGGGTCGGCTTGGGCATGGAGTACGCAACTCAGTCTGCCACACGAACACTTGCCTACTTTAAAAAATTAACATACAGAACCCCTACCAACGTTTTTCATTATTACCAAATTACCAAATAATTTCTCAGGGAAAGCTAAAGCATGCATCACATGACCACAGCCCTTAGAGAATAAATGTATGAATGTACTGGGTTTAAAAGTTGATAGTTTTTTTCTTTTCTTAACTTGGTGTCTCAAGCAACTATCATAACATAGATTAATTGGTCCTCTTAGTAACGCTTGAAGTAGACAAGTTGCGTATTGCGTTACACAGGAATTAACGAAAGACTCATAGAGCATAGCAACTGCAACAGGATTACACAGGATTATTTAGGTACAATCACAGATACAATATTCCCACAGATCTGATCCATTGTGTAAGTTGTTGTCTCGCCTCATTTATCAGTTTTATCGCCTATTCGGCTATTATATCTCTCAAAAAGGGATCTTTATTACATAAAGGGATCTTTATGACATTTAGTTGCCAGGTGTTAATTTGGTAAGCATTATTACCTGTGTTTTTTGTGTCTTTTCCCGAACATGGCAAGCCTGTGAGCAGTAGCCGTGAAAGCATCTTCAGCGGTAACAAATTGCTTTCTAATGGTTGGCATGTCAACATCATTAATGGGGGTCACCAAAATCTCTCCATCACTGTCCTCTCCATCACTAGAGAAAATGACGTAGTCACTAGTCATCACATTTCCTGGCCAGTCATCGAATGAAGAAATTCCTAATGAACCCTGGACATGAATACTGTCACTTGACAACAGAACAGGGGCAAGTGTGAAACGCATGAGGCCACACTAAAGAGAAGGAAATGATAGATACCTCATCCATGGCGCGAGGCCTCAGAACCCTATTGTTTTGGATTTTGTATTCTTGGTCCAAAAGTTTTGAAACTCGTAACTGCTGGTTAACAAAATGAGCTAGATATATATAAATTATTCATCGTGTATGATTGATTATGGTTCCGGATTCTGATGGAACAAAGCAAAAGACTATGCTTCTTTCTATTGTGAAGTACCATTCATTCGATGTAGTTTTTGACGCAATTTTCATCTTGGGTCATTCAGAAACGGTCTCTTTGTGTTGCTAACACAAAGGTAAGACTGCATCCATGTAGTGATGATGACCATGATGGGCGTTCGGAAGTTTCAAAGTTTTTAGTTAAATTATTCCAACTTCATTCGAATTTCCCTTAAACCATTGGGGTCAATAATTTCTGGGTCCGCTATCCGTGTAGTGATGATGGGTGATGCAAATCGCGAAAATGCAATTGAGATAATTATAAGAAAACAAAAGGGAATGTAAAAAATACCTGACGATAAAACCTATAATTGATTGTTGTCCTTGATGGTGAATGATAGGGAGATCTAGAATTCCCCAAATCATGACGAAATCCAACAATGGAAGAATGAAAACGCAGCATTTGCATTCTGAGTACAAGAGAATGAATAAGCGATTCTTAGGTTGAAAATGGCGGGATTTCTTAGGGGTTGACAGAGTCACACACAGAATATACGCAACATGCTGATTGCTGACAATACATGGCACGCTTACTTATGCATACTTGCCTACAATATACACCAATTATAAACCGTTGCTGCAACAATTCCTAATTTCCTATGACACTTCTATAAATCACAAATTCTCTTATGTGATTAGGGCGCTAAATGAACTGAGCCGGTTCTACAAGCTTTCGAAATCGGCTCGGTTAAAGTTTGGCTTGTGCTCGGTCAAAACGAGTTTGAGCTCGAACTCGAGCCGAGCTTGGCTAAATACGAGCCGAGCTCCTCGGCTCGGAAGCTCGTTTATAATTTTTTTTTGTATAATTTTTATACTTTAGTATTAATTTTATTTTAAATTATATGTTATTTGGCCATTTATAAGAATATTATAATATAATACTTTTTAATATTTTATAATATTATTTGTTATTTAAAATAATTTATATTTATTTACTTAAAAAAAGTGAATAATATAAAAACAAAACGAGCTCGATTCGAACTCGAGCCGAGCTCGGCCTTTTTCTGAGCCGAGCTCAGATCGGCTCGTTTACACCCCCTATTTGTGACACTAATATTTCTATCACAAGCTTTTGACCTTTAGAAGAAGCAAGTGAGAGCAAAGGCAGATCTTCCTTGTAGTGGGTCGGGGCCTGGCCCCCTTGCTTTTGGGCCAACACAGATTTCACCTATGCGCATTATAAAATATAACGGCCCATTTTTTGTGAACTCTATACAACTAAAGTGCTAATTACTTACTTCATTCACTTGTAAGTTGTACCAATTAAACAGTAGAGCGCCCACATTCTTTGTCCACATTTGACAATAGCCAGTGCACAAATTCTTATTTCAGACGCAACTATCCGTTTTAAGTCTTCAAACCGTCCAAATTGACCCATATTGCTGATAAATGGGTCGATTTCTACTAAGTGGGTCTGACATGCAATAAATGCTCTTGTCCCCCTCCTTATTATTTTAATAATTAATAGTACACATAGCCAAACAAACATCATTAACTAGTTACCTATTTGCATAGTTTCATCGTCACTTTTAATTCATCCATTACATCCATACAATTTAATCATTTTTTTTCAAATTATTTCAAATCATCCACTCCTCATTATTTTTAGCAGATGTAACATATTTTGGTCTTTATACAGTTCATGCATTTAAAGCCTACAACGTAATATGAATTCTCTTATTTTCCTATTGATTTCTCATTATCAATATCTTTGATTTGTAAATCTTGATGTTTTAAAATTTAGGGTTCTTATGAACTTGGGTTTTTTATTGATATTTTTAGTTTTTTTTAGCAAGACTTTTTTTAAAAAAAAAAATGATCTTGATGGAGGGTATCCACAAAAACAGACTTATAGATCTATTTTTTTTTCGTTAGAAGGGTTCTTACAATATTTTCATTCGTTTTCATTATTTTTGTATCTTTTGTTCAAGGTAAATATCAATAATAAGGGAGGTGGTCATTGCTGCAAATTTTTTTGAGAATTAAGAATAGCATAAAGTAATTAGTGGGGTGAGAGAACTTTGATGATATAATTGTGATAATATATATTGTTTAATCATCTTTTATATAAATGTCTAGAGTTTTCATATATTGTGGCCATTACAATTTAAGCCGGTATTGAAGTTTTGAAGTTTATATTTGAATTGAAGACTAACAAGCAAAAGCTCTTGTTCAATCTATATAAGACACACCCTTAAGCATATATCTTCTTCTTTCAAAGTGATTTCAGAAGACAACAATAGGCACATATTACACCAAAAATAATCTTCCGTTTATGTACTTTCATTTGCACTATTTGTAACCACATTGACAATTATTTGAACTTTCATATAATTGTATATAACTACTTGTTCTGATCACAATTTAATAAATTTAAAATAGTTGCATATATATTCTTAGTGGGCACACATTACACCAAAATGAATCTTCAAATTATGTACTCCCATTTGCACTAATTGTAACCACATTAAGAATTATTTGTCTTTTTATATAATTGGTAACATATCATGCTTCAATGAAACATCTTTGCCATATATAAACTACTTGTTCAAATTACAAGTTCAAAAATTTAGAATAGTCTTATTTGCTAAATTCCGCGCATTAGTTTACTATATCCCGCACATTTTACCCCTAATATTCCATCATTACCCTTTTGTCTTCAAAAAAAATTAAAAAGACTCATCTTTCATAAAATCTAACCAATTCGTCAATAATTCACTAATTATGGACCGTAATTTGCATATATCACGCGTAATTTCTCCGCTTTATGAACAATTTTGTTAAATAATCGATTTGATTTATGTTTTCTGCATTAAAAAGGAGGTTGTTTTTACAATTAGGGTTTAAATTGATTCTAATTCAATTAGGGTTGTTGAATGGGTGATTGTGGGGTCGTCGATCAGGCCGAAATGGGGTAGTCGGAGGGTGCATTATGGCTGACCGGAGGGTGTAGTATGGGTCGCCGCTGCGAGAGGTAGACGTCAGAAACCTATTGTATGCATGGGAGAGGGTGGTCCGCGCACGGGAGGTGGTTGGCAGGTGTGTGGGCGGGGAGGGTCGTCGTAAGGTGGGGGCGGGGGTGGGTATAGGATTGTTGGCTGTTAGGGTGAAGTGTGGTGTACGTGGGTTCAATAGATTGCCTGCTGTTCTTTTTTTTTGTGTGTGTGTTTTATTTCAAGAGAGAAATTTAGGTGAGAAATGGGCAGGGTAGGTTTGGAACAAGTTGAAAAAATGCTTGGAATTTATTAAAATTGTGCGCGGAATTTAGCATATCCCTTATGTTATTAATGGGCAAATATTACACCAAAATGAATCTTCTAATTATATAATCTCATTTGCGCTATTTGTAGCCACATTAAGAATTATTTGACTTTTTATTATAATTAGTAACATACTACGCTTTTGTGGAAACATCTTTGCTATACATATAAGTACTCGTTCCAATTACAAGCTTATAAATTTTAAAAGGTCTCATATATGTTCTTAGTGGGCCTATATTACACCAAAATGTGTCTTTGTATCATGGATTGTAATCATCTTTAGGTAATTATGAAAGCCTGTATGGTAATGGAAGGAAGCGAATGAAAAGTTAGGTTTACAATGGTCATGTTAAAAATGTTGTCGTCGCTAGATACAATTGTAAAGCTAATATAAGGGCCAAGTCAATAAAAAGGGATTATGAGAAATCTTGAATTAGAATGCTAGCATCACCACCAATAATTAATATTAACCAATAACTAGAACATGTTTAAGATGTTGTTATTTGTCTTGAACAATGTTACCAGTTTTTTATTTTGACTAATAAACTAAATTTGTTTTATTTGTGATGAAAAACATGTTACCATTTGTGTGAACAAGGTTGCCATTTTGTATATCATGAGAAACATGTTGCCATTTATTTCGAACAAAGTTACCAGTTACGTAATTTGAATTAATGACAATAATTACAACATGGTTGTATGATGATGAGAAACATATTATTTTGTTAAAACTATGTAACCAGTTTAGTTATGGTTGGAACAATGTAACCAGATTATGAATTAGACAACTCTATTATGTTAACATTTTTGTTGGTAATGTTACTAGTTTAATTTCTAACTTGATGGCGCGCGCGCGTCGTCGGGGTTACGCAAGCAAAATAATACTTATAACTCAACAAACAAGCATAGCGAGTAAGTCAAGGTTGATCCATGGGACGGATGTGGTTTCACAAGCAAGTTACCAACTATGTCTATGGTAAAATGTCACTTTGGGTTGTAAGAGAGAAATTATCTAAACTACTCAACAAGTAATGGTAAAACAAACAAGTAATCACAACAAACAATAGATGAAATTAATAAGAGAGAAAAACTAGGGTCTTATGGGTTCTTATGGGTTGATTAAGGTAGGCTAGGTGATGAACCTCATACATGTGAATGGGTATAAGTCAGACTATGAACAAGATCTAATGGTATAAAGCAGATCTAGCATAACAAATAATAGTCATATGAACAAGATGCAAAATTTAATCATTTAATTCCTATACGAAGTTAATCCACAACAAGAAAAAGGCCATCCATCGGCATCAACAATATACATATCTCATCCTCCTTCATTCAAACAACAATATACAAAATACGATTCTGAATATACAAAATCAGTTCATTCATTTATGTCCAATTCCAAATACAAGGATATGTAAGTGAGACGGGGCTATTTCGACCACTTCAGGCGAATTTTAAAGTTCCTTCTCAAGTCAACACGAGTATTGTAGAATGACACATTAACTCTTACTCGTACTAAACTTGTTCATTGTTAATAATACAAAATAAATAATGCTACAATGTTAATAAATAATAAAAAATGAGAAAGGGGGAAGGATGAGAATTGTTTGCACCCTCAATTTACATGTACTTCGGACGATGCTCAAGAACGTCGGGTGTAAGCTTTGCTTGAAGGTACGTCGTCGACGGTTTTCAAAATAAACAGGAAATATTAAATCTTTATCAAAAAACAATTACCAATTTCGAAAATAATTTCGAAAACAAACAATGCGATTCTCGCGTTTATCGCGCTTCACACAACAATTTTCTAATCTTCTTTTTTTTTTTGGTGAAAATGTAATTTTCTAATCAATGTCACGTGTTTTTTACTTAGCCAAATTTCGTTCCGAAATATATTCTAGAAACATGAGACTCCAAAGAACAAAAACGATTCGAAACAATGAAAAACAAGCTGAAACAGCACGTGTTCAAAACAGAAACGAAAGTACAGATTCGCGCAAATTAGTGCTCAAAACGTTACTTAGGCTCAAGTATGATTCTTATTATGGGTAGAGGACTATGCCTAGATTCTCTAGGTCAAATTTAACATGAGGTGAGCAAGGATTGATGGGGTTTCAAATTGGAAAAACCGCGAAGACAAAGCAGTTTCATGCTTTGTTTTTGTGCGAATTTGAGTCGATTTTTAGGGTTAGATACGGCTTGTTATTGATGGTAGATGATGGTAGGTTGTAAGGGGATGTAAGTGTGCAGGTAAGGTTGTATATATAATGGAGAGTCGAGGGTTAGAAGTAGGGCAAAAGCA
>JAOWBH010167386.1:0-10844 GCA_028566215.1 Silene coronaria
TCTTCCAAACCCAAGAAGGGTGCTTCCACCGAAGACAAATGCCATTATTGTAATGGTATGGGCCATTGGAAGCGTAATTGCCCAAAGTACATAGCGGATGTTAAAGCTGGACGTACGACTCCAGTAGGTAAATTAACCTTCCAATTTTCATGTTATTGATCTAATTTGGTATTGAGATACAAATTGTGATCCTTATCTCTTTTTCAAATGTGATTTAGGGAATGTGAGCAAGGACAAAGGTAAAGACAAGCAAGCTTAAAGGAGCTAGTGTAGCCACTTGGATGCTTAGCCTTATTTTAGTTGTCTTTGTTGTATTTCATTTCATTTTGGTTGTAATTTTGGAACTTTTAATAATTTCCTTGTGTGACATGAAAACTAAAATGTTGTATATTATTTTAGTGACTTGATTTTCAAACCAAGTCACTCGGATTTTTGAAATCTTTGTTCTAAAATTTTTTTCATTATGCTATATTTCACATTTAATAACATGAAAAATATCGACTTATAAATAATTGAATAAAAGAGAAAAGATAATGATTAGATCATTACTATACACCAATTAGCTTTAAATTTGATTCTCGCTTATGGTTTTATGACTAAGTGTCATGACTTATCTGATATAAGTAACACTAGTAGAAAAAACCCCTATCGTGTCGCCGCTATCATGGCGGTTCGAATAGAAAACGACATAAAAGGCAAAAAAAAATTGGCGGGAACGAAATTTTTATGCTATAGGAAGTCTATTGTGGCGGATTTAATAAAGAACCGACATGATAAAATAATTTATTAGTGGCGGTTTCAAGTCAGAACGGCCACCATAGGTCATTTGTGGCGGTTATTTGTATAACCGACATTAATAATGACACTAAAAATAATAATAAATAGCAACGTTTTTTCATTAAAGACCGCTACCATAGAATTTTGTGGCGGTTTTAATTACAATCGACATATTTTAATCGACATTAAAAACCAGACCTTATATCACAAAAGCTACCGACTACGTAATATTTTTCTCTTCACATACCCTAAACCACATACCCACGACCCTGACCTCCTCAACAACCACTACACATGCCGCCTCCCGTCGACTACCAGCATCCACGCCACGCCACCGCCCACTATCAGAAACTAATAGGCTGCCCTTATTCTTCTCCGTTAACACCCACGGGAACAACCACCTTTAAAACTTGCTCATGCCACCACTGCAACCGCCTTTGCGCGCAATAGCGTCAAATTAAAGGTACGCCTTACTAGTTATCATTATATATCATCTATAAGTTTTGTTTGTTGTAATTGGTATTTTGTATTTTGTATTTGTTTTGCAATCGTTATCAGTTAGCAAGAGTTATTGAAGGTACGCCTTTATTTCTATTTTTTTGTATTATTTACTATTTAGAAGTATAAAGATTCAATCTCTTTTTGGTTGGGTGTTTTTAGTTTGATGGAGATTCGGACTTCCCATTATTTTCCGTTTTGCCATTTGTTTTCTTTTTAAAATTTCCGCTCACAAAAGTGAAAAGGTAAAAAATTGATCAGGGCGAAGGAGGTATATTGGAAGGGATTTAAACTGTGAATTATTTGCTGAATTGATTATATGTGATTAGATGTTGATTTTTAAGCTTCTGTATGTGGTCGTTAAACTGAAATTAGGCAGAGAGAGTATAAGAAAATTGGTATTTTGCAATTCTTTTGCAATCGTTATCACTTAGCAAGAGTTCTCTATTGTTTAAACTATCAATTGTTTTACAATTGTTATCACTTAGCATGTTGTAAGATCTTTGAGTGCTTATATCAATAAAAAAATCAACAGTAAGGTCGATTTTCTGGCTACTATTTATTATCACTACTACAAAAATCGTCATAGACATCAGACATTTTCATCAATAGGCATCAGATTTACAACTGATGCACAGTTGACACATGTATATTCTTTTTGCTTATACATCAGTCTTTAGTCTGATGTCTGTTTAAAAATAGGCATCGGTTGAATTATGTTTGATGTCTATTCCAAGTATACGCATCAGATATTTACTAAAAACCGATGTCTATTGTCTAGCTAGACATCGCATTTTAATAAAATACGATGCATATTCTTCTATATTTTTTTAAAAAAAATACTAAATAGATTTGTCCGCCAAAACATGCCTTTCATTATTGAAAGCATGAACTAGTTCATTAAGCAAAAAACCAGCATCCAAAGTCAATAGCCACCAAATACGTCTAAAATACATATTTGACTAGTGAGCAAAAGATTTCATATATACAACCAAACCCATCATCCAAAAAACTAGTACATTATACTACTAAGCATTCAAACCAAACCCATCATCCGAAAAATAAGTACATTATACTACTAAGCATTCAAAACAAACCCATCCTCCGAAAAACTAGTACATTAAACTACTAAGCATTCAGACCAAACCCATCATCCGAAAAACTAGTACATTATACTACTAAGCATTTAGAAAATAATCCACCCATAAATCACGAATCTCGTCGATTTCGTCTTGTGAATATGATGTTGTGTCTTGAAAAAGCTGCAAGTCAAGAAAATTGTTTTATCAAAGAACTTATACACTTATAATATTGTACACTTAACATCAAACAATGAATGAAAAACAACAAAAAGTTACCTCATCTAGAGAATGCATCGAATTAGGACTAGTGACAATCTCAAGCATGTACCGCATTATGAAGTATCCACATTCTGTTTTACCTGGTTGACGGGCACACTAAAACAACATGTCATAAGTATAAATGACACATACATTCATTTTTATAAAAGTAGTGAACAAAGTCCACACAACAATTGTTAGACGGGCCATACAAATTATATAACATGAGAATTACTTACATCAAGTTTTATCCATTGCGGCAATTTACTAGACTTCCTTGAGCCCCCTTCATAGCCATAAACTCTTATAGACCTATGACATATGTGAATTGTAGGAAAAAAGTTACTACACAACTACGTTAATGTTTTAATGAACATTTTACAACAATCGTAATTAATTAAGACGAGCTCACGTATTAAGTAATGTCTTAAATATTGGAATCTCTGAGTTTCCTATTGGATCACACCAATAAATTTGATTGTGCTCTATAATATCTATTATGGCAAGCATCCAATGTTTCCTGTAAAATTAATATTCAACACTAAAACATCAAATCTGAAAACTATGTCAGTGTATTAACAATGTAATTCGACAAAAAAACGACAATTATACTTACTCGTGGTAATACGGAGCCAGATAAATCTTTTTTTTTTCCCCTTTTCAGCCATTTAGAGATATATGTTACTGCTTCATCACCATTTTGACCAATCAATGAAGAAATTTGCGGACAAATAAACCCATATCTATCATTGTCACATATGCTATGCAAGTACCTATAATATACAAATAAATCTAAACTAGTACTTCAAAGAACCTTGTATTCTTATACTCATTTCACATTTTATTTCAAAAGGTCTGAGTCATGACTTACCCAATAAAAGCCTGAATGCATGATATGCTAAGTTGTTCCATATTCAACAGTTGAGTCATGTCATCCTTAGAGAGGAAAACTGTTTGCTTATAACCCAAAACAGTTTCGCTTAAATTGAGTGAAGATGATTGACGAACGTCTATCATACTAACCACTTTGGACATGAATTTCCTAGACTCTTTTTTTTATTAAGAAGATTTTTTAAAGTATTGTTCGATCTCACCACTAACTCCTTTGTTTTGCTTTTGCCACTCTCTACTTTCTTCGACGTTTCGACATCAAATTTTGTTTGCTTTCCACTTTTACACTTCTTGGACCTTTCTTGTGATATCTCATGATTACTCTACATTGAGAACACAAATACGGTATAAAAATATGATGACGAATACCTTTCATATATTACGAAAGACGTGGCACATGATCAACAACAAGTAAATGAGATCATAATCAACAACACATGCCTATGATAAGCTAAAGGTTAATGACTATGAAACTAAATGAATGTTAATCAACAATTACTTGGATTGAGTTGGGGACGGAAAAACTCTTTCAAGTACAGGAGTATCAACAAGTTTTAAATAGATAAAACACAATAGAAGAGCATGTACCTTGGGATGTCCAAAAGTGATTAAATTTTTCGGCCATGGAACAAAAGATCCCATTGCAACACCAACAGTGAAAAATTCTTTGGTTGGGATAGGTAATTTCGCATCCTCCTTATTCTCCAAGACAAATTCAATTGAAACTGTCACCTTATTTTCTCCAAATGCTTGACAATGCGATCTAGAGGCCTGAGTTGGGGACCTAAAAACTCTTCCAAGCGCCACATTATGCAACATCATGTCGATCATCACAGCTAATTGACATTCAGCTCCGTTAAAATCAAAACTCAAAAAATAGACAATCAAGCCATAGTTATATGATGAAAGTAACACCAAACAATGTACATTATACTTATATCCAAACATAATATACCTTCTCATTAGGTATCTCATCAAACGGGTCAGGTTGATCATGTTCGTAACAACTAGCATTTCCACTTTTACAATTTGTCTCTATCTCAGCGTCGTCGTTTATACGATCATTTTCAACAGAGAAACTGTTTCCATTGTTGTTATTTTTTTCAAAGGCACCAGTTGTTCTTTTCTCTACAATAAAATCTATCTCTTTTTGCATATTTGCAGTTACTTTCTCGGTAATCTTTTGGGTTAGCATGTCCAAATACTCTTTGGATATCCCTTCACTGCGACGATGTGTGCATTTACCAAAATACTGCTTATGCCCTACTACTCCCCCAACACCTCGTACACGACCATAATGCTCATCAGTTCCAAGTGCTTTTGTTAATATATCAACCTTTCCACTAGGAAGAAATTCCCCTTGTGCCACTTGTTCATTCACCAAAATTCTGAAAAATCAAAGAAACATAAAATAAGCAATTTCAAGCAATGGACAATGAAAGTTGTCTAAATAAGCGTTCGTAAGCTCACAATTCTTTCAATGGTTGCATCAGTCTCGGAATTAAGACACTTTCTTTTTTTGTTAACTCTTCCTTCTATCCATAAGTCACCTCGTCTAATTTTTGGAGCTGATTTACCACTTTTCTTGGCATCTAGCGACTTTTTTTCCAATTTTAACCTTACTTTCCGATATCCTCCACGAGACATTCTATGTGGGTATTTATTCTTTTTTTGCCTCTCTGCAGCAAGTTCACTAGAAGCCTGTAAAACAATATTCATATGATTCATCAAGGCTAAATATATAAGTACTCAAACTATTGGAATTTTATCAAGAAATTAATACATATATTAACTGAATAACTCACTTGAAATTCTTTGGTCATACGCGTAGCTTTAAATCCCTTCCATACTTCAGGTGTTATGTAGTCATATTTTTTAAGTGGATCAGCATCACGAGGCCGCTTTCTTTTTTTCAAAGGTTTTTTGTACACATACAAAGAAGTCAGTTTCGACTTAAATTTCGTCCATGTAGTGTTTGCAATAGTGATAACTTGCTTCTTCTTTGAAAAAGGGATGTCATGAATGGTCTGCAAAAAGTAGATTAAACATTACTTCTACCAAAACAAGGCAAAAGAGGACACATGGGAGCAAATAATAGAATAAACAGAAGTAATAATAAAATAAATAGTAGGATTTCATTTATTTCCTGCCAAAACATCATCCCAAATCTTTTCTTTCAAGTCGGCCTCTACATGCTTCCATGAGCGAATATCAATTGGTACTTTCGTACGTGCTAACACCCCAATATAGCTTTTATACTTATCACCAATCTTTTCAATTGCCTCGCCAAGATCATCGAATTTAACTTCAAGCTTTATACCAGCATCACGTAAAGCTGTTAATTCCTTTATTAACACTACACCTTTGCCCTTTCGATCTTTCAGAACATTCTCAGTATCAGAGTGGGGTGGAGAATGCTCTGGAGAAGACATAACATAAACAATAGCCATTCAGCATAATTATCTGACTATATAAAGAAGTGAGTCAGTAGCATACTTTAGGAAAAACGCCTGACTATAAAACATTCAATTCGCAAATTATAATAAACATATATAAACAAGTCTGACTATATAACATTCAACTAGCAAAATTACATTAAAGCAAACACACTTAACAATTCCTTAGTTGATGCATAATTAAGACAAATTTCTAATTATCCAAGTGTACTATTGTTCTTTGGAAGTTAAACCCATAACCCTTCAGCATGATCATCTCGTAGATAAAAATCATCTACATCGTCAATGGCTAAAGGCAATCCACAAGAAAAAGGTGGCAACTCATCATCCACTTCTTCCATGCTTTCATGACCCATAAACTTCTTTTTACCATGAAGAACAATGGACCACTTTTCATCAGCCGGATCTGTAATATAAAATACTTGCTTTGCCTGATTAGCCATTATGAATGGCTCTGTTTGATATCCTTCACATTTTAAATCTACCAATGTGAACCCCATATCATCAATGTGAATGCCCCTACGATCAACCCACTTGCAACGAAAAACAGGTATCCTGAACTGAACATAGTCTAACTCCCAGATTTCATCAATGACTCCAAAATATGACATAACATCATAAGCAGGGTTATTATCTTTAGCACTAGCAACCCTCATTGATATAGCCATCAAAGCCAATCCACTATTTTGGGCAGTACTTTTATCGTCTTGAAATTTTGTATAAAAGAAATACCCATTGATGTCATACCCTTGATAAGATAAGACATGCATCATTGGTCCATGGGTTAACCACCTTACATTCTCAGATACTTCTCCACGATTCTTTTCCAACTGAACATCAACTTCATCGTTGAACCATTTGATAAACGAGCGATTATGCTCCATTGCTAACCATCGCTCTTCTTTAGAAGGGTTTAGTTCTCTGAGAAGGTTTTGATGTCTCTCTATAAATGGATGAACATCAACCATGTGTTGGAGGATATAAAGATGTGCTTGATCAAGTATTTCACGATTAATCATGATTACTTTTTTCCTAATTGTTCCTTTTCCATCTATCCGCCCTTCGTGTCGAGACGTTGGAAGGCCGATGGATTCAACATTTGAAATGTAATCGTTAGCAAAGTCTTGTGCCTCCTCTGCCACGTACCCTTGAATCATACAGCCTTCGGGTCGATTCATGTTTCTCACATAACCTGCTAAGGGTTTCATATATCGCTCAAATGGATACATATTTCTTAGAAATACTGGTCCACAAATTTTAATTTCTCTCACCAAATGAACAACAAGATGCTCCATTATGTCAAAAAAGGAAGGAGGGAAAAACATCTCAAGTTGACACAAAGTAATAATAACCTCTCATTGTAATGCATTCAAGCTATCTGCGTCAACAACTTTGCTATATATTGCATTGAAGAAATAGCAAAGTCTTATAATAGCTTGTCAAACATGTTCTGGCAAAACTCCATGAAGAGCTATTGGGAGTAATTGTTCCATTAAAATGTGACAATCATGAGATTTCAAACCCACCAATTTTAACTCCTTCAATGACACAAGATTCTTTATGTTGGATGAATATCCTTGTGGCACCTTCATACCATGCAGACACTCACAAACATTTTTTTTCTCTTGTCTCGATAATGTGAAACATGCTGGAGGTAGGTAAGTTCTTGAACCTTTGATTTGTGGTGCTATTCTGTTCGTATTTTCTGTGACACCAGGTCTTCCCTTGCTTTGATACCATCCTTAGTTTTACCAGGAATATTAAGAAGTGTGCCAATCAAACTCTCACATACATTTTTCTCCACATGCATGACATCTATACAATGTCTCACGGACAAGTGTTTCCAGTATGGTAAATCCCAGAAGATGGATTTCTTTTTGTATAAAGTATCCCCACTTGACCACTTATATGGCTTCCCAAATGAATTTCTGATATATTTAACTTTTTCATAAACTTCTTTTCCAGTTAAAATCTTTGGAGGTTCTCTATATTCTGGTTTTCCATTAGAAGGTTTACTTTTTCTTCTATACGGGTGAGAACGGTGGAGAAATCTTCGGCCACTAAGATACACATTCTTTCCACCATGAACTAAACGATCTAAAATTGTATCCTCCTCACAAATTGGACATGCTTTAGCTCCTTTCACCGTATAACCAGATAAGTTGTCATACGCCGGAAAATCATTGATGGTATAAAATATCATGGCATATAGTTGAAACATCTCACCACGATAAGAATCATACACCTCAATGCCTTCATACCAGAGTAACTTCAAATCGTCAATCAAAGGTTCAAGGTAAACGTCTATATCATTCCCAGGTTGCTTAGGTCCCGAAAACAACAATGACAACATCATATATTTGCGCTTCATGCACAACCAAGGAGGTAGATTATAAATTGTTAGCAAAACCGGCCATGTGCTCCATTGGCTATTTAGACTACCAAACGGATTCATTCCATCAGTACATAAGCCAAGCCTTAGACTTCTAGCATCAAATCCAAATTTAGGAAACAAAAAATCAATTGTTTTCCATTGTGTCGAGTCAGCTGGATGACGAATTTTGTCATCTTGAACTCTACCTTCAGCATGCCATACCAAGTTCTGAGCATCTTTAATATTTGAAAAAAGTCGCTTAAATCTTGGTATGATGGGAAGATACCACAACACTTTACATGGCGCTCCTTTATTCTTTTCAGAATCTGTTTTCTTATATTTGTAGCGTGCAGCCCCACACTTTGGACATTTGTTTAGATCTTTGTACTCTTTTCGATACAAAATACAATTATTAGGACATGCATGTATCTTCACATAATTAAGTCCCATTGGACACAAAATTTTCTTAGCTTCATAAGTACTCTTCGGGAGTTCATTGTCATCAGGAAGAATTTCACTCAACAAGTGAAGCAAATCTGTGAAACTTTTATCACTCCAACCGTTTTTCGTCTTTAGGTTATACAATTTTAAAGTTGCAGATAAACGTGTGAATTTAGAGCCTAGATAGACGGGTTTCACTGCATCACTTGCTAACTTATCAAACACATGTGGGTCTTCTGTGCATTCTTTGAAATCATTAATCATACCATCTACTCGATCTTCACAAACTACATCAAAATCCTCCTCCAGAAATTTTCCTTCATCATCTGCGGAATCCTACAGTCATTACGCAACACATCTTCTCCATGCCAAATCCACCTTGTGTAACCTTTATCAATTCCATTACATAAGAGGTGATTTCTTAATTCTCCAACATCAACGAACACATTATTCCCACATTTAACACACGGGCAATAAATTTCATTAAGATGGTCTGCATGATTAATAGCATGTTTGACAAACTCATCCACCCCTCTCATATATTTAGGGTCCAAGCTTTCAATAACCATCCATTCACGATCCATTCAAAATCTCCTTTGATTACCTACTCACAAGTTCACTGATCCCTTATAAAGATTACAATCTAATAATATCAAAATTTAATGGCCTAGTCCATAAAGATTTAACATAATACTGCAAGAGAACTAACCTAGAAATTAATATATAAAGCTTATAGAACAGTCACAAGCATAAGATGTCAAAGAAGTTATTACACTCTGTGTTGATAACATGTAAAATGCAAAACTCATACCAAAAATAATTGTGAGTATATCATTAAAAAAGAAAAAAGAAAAAACAAAGCAAAACTCATACAAAAAATACAATACTCCATATTAATAATAATTAACAAGTACAACAACCAAATTTAGAGGAAACTTAAGTCAGTCTTATACAAGAAAAAATGAAAGAGCAATTAAGTTTGAAAATGAAATGAAAGAGCATGCTCTATGTCCAAACTAAAGTAAGTCTGGATTTTGGTTTTCATGTTCAAGTCATCTAAACAAGAAAGTGTATGTAGCAATGGAGAAGAATGGCACTAGGTTTCCGGAAAAACGACAGCATATACAATAAAACCAGATGACAAAATAGTTTTGCCAACACATATTCATGTTAGTTTAGTGTGAGACAAACTCATTTACATACAAAAACTCGCACCTATACCACTAACAATCTGATATAAAATAATTAACCCATTAAATGTTCAGTGTCGTGATATTTTTATGACGGGAGAAGTGACAGTCACATATGAGAATTTAGCATAATATGTATGAAAGCACGTATATAAAAGGGTAAGAAAGATATCCTGCATGAAGTTGTTACAGAATTCAGCAAACTTGACAATGAACGGAGGTAGACCATGCTAAAACTGACCGCGAGCGAATAACCAGCCGAAACTCAACCCGAAAATGTCTTGTTGAAATAAAAACTTGATGGCAACAACAACAAAATAATAGAAGTAAACCCTTGGGATGTCGATGTGTTTATGAAGGGACCAATTGTGACACCCTCAAATTTATGCGGAAAAGTAAACACGTAATTCTAGATAAAAACTGTATGGATATGTTTGCAAAAGGTTCATTTGGATAAAAACCTGTAATTTTTGAAACCTGAACCTGTTATAAAAATATCCAAAAGGGAAGGTGTCAAAACATACAAGGTCTAAAGAAGTCTCATAACATAAACGTCGCTAAAGTCGCGAAAAGCAAAGTGATACAATCCGAATGTAAAGAGGGAGACATATGTCCCTAAAAGGTGTATGACATAAAAACCGTATAAGTATCACTACAAAGTGGAAACCAATCTAGGTCCCAAGGTTAATTTGCTCGCTAGCTCGTCCATGAACCCCATATATGCCTCACCTACCTGTCAATCGCATTTTATACAAATACGAAAGCCACAGTCAGTGGGGAGTAACTCCGAGTCCTCCCAGCCACGAAATGTCATAGTTAATATAACATGTGAACATAAGAATATGAATATGAACAACTCATAGCCTTAACATACAAA
>JAOWBH010167397.1:0-19548 GCA_028566215.1 Silene coronaria
TGCTATAAATTGGCTATGGTGAATGTGTTGGAAGCTAGGCAAGAGTTGTACACTTGAAGGAATAAAGGAAAGAGAAAAGGCAGAGACACGCCATTCACAACGGCGTGTTCTCATTCATTTTTTTTTTTTTTTTTAAATTTCTAGTTTTATAGTAAACACGTCATTGTAGATGGCGTGTTTATCCCGTGTTCCAAGTTCGGAATTTCTGAGCCTACGTGGACACCATTTTAACAAATATTTTCAAAATCAACCCAAAACAATAAATATTTTATTTTTGAGCATTATTTTAAAAAATCGTTCAGTAAGAATCGGGAACATGTTGTAGTACCTCTCTGGCTCTCTGTCACAACTCAATCTAACAAACAATACTTTCACTCACATCTTCTTCTTCTTCTTGTTGTTCTTCTTCTCTGTTTTCACCATTCATCATCTCATTTACCATATATATATATATATTATATATATATCCTCTCTTACACAATTTGTTATCACAAATATCTCCATTTGTCAAATTCCTGAACATTCATATCTATTTTTTTTGTATTGTTGTGCATCTTGATTGACCCACCTCATAGAATTTTCAAACCTCCAAAATACGCCCAAATTTGACATTTTTACATAAAACCCATTTCAGTATATAGGTTTAGAAGCTCAATACATTAATAATGTTGATGAATTAAGCCATTAAGGTCAGGATTCATACCCTTTTCTTTATTTTGATTAATTTTATTATTAGTTTCATACTCAAGTTTCTAATTAATTTGTTTGAGTTTATGTTTATGTGGGTTGTTTTAGAAATTTAGTGATAATGTTAGTTTGACCTTGTTTGATTGGAAAGTGTCAAAGGTAGAAACTTTTGATTCAGCAGTGAGGGAAATGCTTAACTTGTATATAGGGAATGAATTGATAGGCTATGTTGTTAGTTGCATCTTTCTTCTTGTAATCATCATTCATCATTTTCCAGTGTCTCAAGCTGTCTGACGCAAACTATACAGTGATCAGGCAGCATAAAGTAACATGCGACATTCATGTGGTGGTTACGGAGATGAACTGCCCTCAAACCTTTTGGTGTTCTTTGTTTGAGAAAGTTTAGATTTCAGCGTGATCTGATGTCTACTGATAGAAGTCCGGAGCAAATAAGCAGGTTTGTCTCTTATAGAGCCTTGCAAATGTGCTTCACATTGCTTTGCACGTTAATTGTGTACATTAAGCTAATCAAGTTGGTTGAAATTACTAATTTCTTATTCCTTTTAATCTGCGGTTGAGCTTTTAGTAAAAGATTACTCTATAAAAGCATGCACTGTTATATTTACTATATTTCTGTAGGCATGGTAATGGTAATCCTGCTTCGTGGAACTCAAAAGGAGATTGCAGCCTACATAACTCTCAGGAGCAAAATGCGATGGTATGTGTTCTTCACTATCGGATGTATCCTTGTTATAGTTAGTCGAATGATAGATTTCAATCCTCGAACATGAATGAGTGAGCAGGAACTTGCTGCAAAAGCCAGGGAACAAGAACGTGAGGTCTCCTTGCTAAGGTGGCAAGTATCCCAAGCTTACATCAAGGTAAAAATATAGGGTTCATTCAGGAATTTTGTATTGTATTTGGATCATCTCTTCTGAAAGGCAATTCCTTGTGTCTATAAATTACAGGAGATGCAGTTGCTGAATGAGAAATATGCCCTGGAGAGAAAATACTCTGACTTGCGTATGGTTTGTGCTCTAGAAACTTATGTTCCTGCTGTTGTTGCTTTAATTGTTGAATTTCATCATCTAGAATAATTACGATCTAATGTGTATCAATCATGTTATAACTGATAGGCCATGGACGAGAGGCAAAAGGAAAGTATAAGTTCAGACTTAAAAGATCTAGCTGACAGAAGAAGTGATCTTAATGAGTATGTGAGATTGACAAATGATTTGAAGGTTAGAAGAATCTCTTTTCGCCATAACAGTAGATGTGCTAAGCCCGCGCTTCTTCCCCATTCACCCAAAATCACTATTTTTCGTTTCTTTATTCCTTTGCTTCAACTAGTAGGCTGGCGTGAGATGATGTTTCTCATATGCAAGTGATAACAGGTATAAATAATTGTGAGTGAGGATTTCTTTTGGGATATGGCGTTCCTTACACGAGTTGGATTTGTAATCAATATCTTATCATTACAGTTACGTCTTATAAGATATTACTGGGAAAAGAGAACAAATGGGCTATTATTTTTAAATTCTACGCCTAATGGAACCTTCTTTTGATCTAGGAGCGAGGGATGGGGTTAGTGGCGTCGTCCGGGACAATGGTGATAGCGTTTGGATGGTGTGAGGGATGTGGTTCACTAGGGTTGGCGTTGGTAGATTTTGGTGAAATAGGGTTAGTGGTGAGTGTTGGGTTTTGTAGGATAGAGTTAACTGGTAGTTGAGTTTGGATATGTGTTGTTCGGATGAGTCACCGAAGTAGTTGGGGGTGCTAGGGTTCAACGGTGGTTTGGGTTGAGCTGTAATGAATTGGTGGTATAGAAGTAGGTAGAGAAAAAAAGTCGAGATAAGGGTGCGAAGCAGGGGTAAAGTAATGATTTGGTTTATCAGTAGAGCTCACCTAATTTAGAAATGTAAACTATTGGATGAGAGGAGGACCAAATGGAACATGCAAATTATCTGAGCAGAAAGAGTTGGCGGGCAACAGACCGTGCTACACATTTAAAGCTTATGTTAGCTGTTTTATTTGCTCAGACCAGCTAAAGTTAACAAATTTATCTTATACTCCTTCCATTCCATTTGATTCTATACGATTAATACATCACATATATTACACAAACATATAGAATCAGATGGAATGGTGGGAGTTTCTCAAAAAAAAAAAAAATGGAATGGAGGGAGTACCATTTAAGCTTTCTCCATCCTTTATTCCTTGTTGCTTTATGTAGGTACACACAGAATATATATATTTTCATGTTTCTTGGTCTCACTTCAAAATACTTGTGCATAATTGTTTGTGAATTTAAAGTTCTTTCATTCATTTATTTTCTTAAATAGGATGTAGAAGATGAGAGATATATATTCATGACTTCGTTGCTTGGATTATTGGCAGAGCATGGCATATGGCCCGGTGTGACAAATGCCTCGTCCATTTCCATGTATGTCAAGGTAGGAGGTACAGCTGTAGAAGTGGGCTTTCTATCCTTCATTTGAAGAAATGGCTATTCTTTCTGCATATATTTATGTTAGTGTAGGATGTTGCATATTTGTCTACTGTCTCAACTCAAGTTGTCAAGTTCATTTACAATAACCAATGTGATTTACGTCATTGCTGCTTTGATATCACGCATTGTGTAGGTTATTTATAATGCCTGCAATTACGAGCTATCAGCTCTTTTCTATAACGTGGAATATATACTTTAGTCATCAGTGTCGGTGGTAATTTTAGCCAAGTTTCTTAGAATTGAGGACAAAATGATGGAAAGAGATTTTTGTGTTACCAGAGAAGGTAGCGATTTGGGCATTTGTCTTCTAAGGTAGCAGAGTTTACATGCATTTTATGATGAAATTTTCATTATGGGTCATTAAGAATCAATCTTTTTTAAGTTCCTATGTTATATCGACACTTCACTTTGGTCGCGTGTTCGACACTTGGAGTGTCAGACATGACACTTTGACGCTTCATTTTTGACCAAAATATAGGATACTTGAAAGAAAATAACCGTATTCGACGACACCCTGTCATGTCTGACACTTGAAACCGAGTAAGAGTAACATACTTTTTAACATAACGATAAGGCTGTAAACTTCCGACCTTCCTACCATGCCACAGCCCACAGGAGGCACTGAGCCACTGAGGTAACGTTGTCTTGGTCCAAGATCACTCGAACTTTTGATAATGATATTCCTCCAATTTTTTTTTTTTTTTTTTTTTTTTTAAAAAGAAATCTTGAACTTCCTTAATTGATAGCTGACCTTTTCTCTTCGATGTGTCAAACTTGTGGCTTTTACTCATGTCTGATTATCCAAAGTGAAATTACCTGCTTGTATCGGAGTCTGTCAGTTCCATTTTTATCTAATTTGGTAGATCTGATTAACGAGGACACATTATGAGCTGCCTGAAGTATAAGATGATTATTGATACGTTTCTTTTTGTTAAAATACTTGCAGCATGTATATGACGTATTGCAGTGGAAGACTGAGGTGAGCCTCTCAATTCTCAACATACGCTTTAAACACCTGTATTTCTGTCAATCATATGTTAGCATCATCCAATAAATCCTAGTGTATTTGCATGAAAATTGTGACTAATTAAAGGACTTAAACTACGAGTATGATTATATGAAAGCGATTCAAAGTAGTAAATGCTGCTAGAACTATCTGGATGTGTGCACATATAGCTGTCTCTCAAGAGACAGTCTCATACATTAAAAGTGAGAGAGAGACCCGTATTCCCATTTATAAACCCATATTACTCAGTTATTTGTGGGAAAGTAGAACAGCCTCACCATAATAATTGTGTGAGTCAGTGTCTTTTGAGTATTTGTGGTGCACTTGTTGGCTTGTTGCAAAATATGACTCGTTGTTACAATTAGGTAATCATATTATTTAGTAAATGTGGTCATATATGATATACGCATCTGGCTAATTCTTGAATCTTGACTGGGCACAAAGTTAGTTAATATACCTGTTGCTGCAGGAAAAAACAAAGGAATTGAGCTCTATCCAAGGAATGAACACCATGAATCAATACTACGAGGACAACTCTCTGCCCAGTAGTGTAAATTTTCGGTCTCCTTACACCCCCGTGGTAATTTTTAAATATTGATAATCCCCATGTCTATAATCTATATAATCATTTTAGCATTTTCTAAACCTTCCCTTAAAAATTGTTGATTAATGCAGAGGGAAACAGGAGTGCCTTCACCCAGTAACTATAAAGCTAAAGACCACTTGCCAGCTTCCAAGAATATACCACAATATGGGCATGATGACTTTAGTAGGGATACTGGACAATTGATACTGAACGGTGAGATACTTCAGCCAACTAACACTTTCTTGAGAAGTTGCTCCGCAAACTTATTTGGCTTGCTATTCCCTGACCATTGTATAATAAACGCTACCCAATTTTTTATTTTTATTTTATTAAAATAACTATTGTTCTTGTATGCTATTCAATGTGTAGACTGTAGAATAGAGATTGCAACTTGAACATTCTCTTAATCTCTATTATGTTTCGGCATCATTAATCATGCTTACATACTACTCCCTTTCATTTCTGTTTTGGTTGCAAAAACGGCCAAATTTTGTGGTTTTAGGAGACACATTTAATGTAGACGTGGACAGAGAATAATATTTCGTGGTCAATTTGTTTCCATCATTATCAAACCTTCATGCGAGAAGTTCCTTTTTTCCCCCCTTTCATGTTATGAATGTACTAACCTGTTTGCTCAATATATTTTCTTTCTTTTTTAGATGATGGTCCTGGAATAGAAGGTTTTCAAATCATTGGCGAGGCTAAACCAGGATGCAAGCTTCTTGGCTGTGGATACCCAGTACGAGGAACTTCTCTCTGCATCTTTCAGGTAATAACAAACAATTTTGCAGATGATTAGTACACTTATACTGCTGTTTTTAGATTTCGTTCTTAATAGCTAAATCGCACCACTTCTGTGTACTAGTGGCTTCGTCATCTCCAAGATGGTACCAGGCACTACATTGAGGGTAAGTACTCATCTGAATCATTGCACTGCTTCTGTTATTTAAACGTTTACATTTAGTTACGGAATCGGGAGCTTGTAAGTGGGGTTGGGAACCTCTGAACTAGTAAATTACAAAGTAATATACCAGGGTGAATACGTTGGGGTTAAGGTGGGGCGCATGGCACGAGTTTGCTGTTTGAAAGATTTTTGGTCATTTGGCATGGCAAAGATTTGTCCAAAACAGACATGTAAACAATTATGAGTAGACGAAAGTACGAAACGGCTTAAAAGGAAAACTTAAACAAGCAAAAGGAACAGAGAGAGTGAGCATTAATTCAGTTTCTCAAGAGTGGCAGAAAATAAGTCCCTTTCTTGTGAGGATTTTGCTGCTTGATCATCTTGTGTACATTTGGCAGGTGCTACCAACCCCGAGTATGTAGTAACAGCAGATGACATTGACAAATATATTGCTGTTGAGTGCATACCAATGGATGAGAATGGCCGCCAGGTATCGTAAAATCTTCTGTTGTCTTCTGGATTTCCACTTATCTTTATTCAAATTCCACGTTTGGCATATATGCTGAGTTGCAATATTGAATTTATGTTCGTGAGATGAACCAAACAACCTAAGCATTGCACAATTGCATTAGACGTAATTCAATAATAGTGCATGCTTCTTGAAGAACAAGCATGAATCATCCTTGTAAGAAACTATGAGAATATTCTTCTCTGACCAGACCATATTGCGTTCATAAATGCCTGAAATATTTAAGGCATTGTTTGGATAGAGTATTAGGAGGAAAGGTGAGAGGAGGCAAAGGGAGTGAGGGTGAGGGGAGGGAGAATGGAACAATGATGTTTTCCTTCCAAATCCTTCCTATTTTGGATCATGGGAGGATTTTGATTATTCTTGGAAGATGGAAATGAATCCCTCTATTCCTCTTTCCTCCCTTTTCCCCCAACCCAACT
This sequence comes from Silene coronaria, assembly GCA_028566215.1. NCBI lineage: Eukaryota > Viridiplantae > Streptophyta > Magnoliopsida > Caryophyllales > Caryophyllaceae > Silene > Silene coronaria. The sequence continues at coordinate 6,644 of JAOWBH010167397.1, forward strand.
TGCTAAGCAAACAAGGTAGATTGTCCCCATCCCTTTCTCGCCAAACCCCTCAAGGTGCACGTCTTGAGTACCTAAGAATTATAATTTTTTTTTTTTAAAATTTTGATTCATGTCCCTCTAAGCTGCAATTATGTTGCTCATGGGTGTTTAAAACATAAGAGCGACCTTTATTCAGGGCTCAGGGGTCGGAAGTGAAATTATCAGACTGATGTGGCCTGTGATCTAGAAAGCTAACCTACCTTAACTCGGAAAGCCAATTTTATTTGTCCATTTTGCCAAATTGGGTGATTAATGTGTAAGTCTGTAAATTTTATATAACAATGACTTTCAAAATTTCAACACGACAGTAGCATAAGCAAATTTGTTAGGGTCTGCCACTGTTTGTAACTTTATAAAATGTAACGCTACATTAACAGTGGACAAACTGGGGATGGTTGGGGGTGGGGGTGGGTTGAAAGCTTATGCATTGGTAATATGGTCGTAATTACATGCTGTTACTTTTGACATTTTATTTTGCCATTGGTTTACTGCATTTGGTTCCAAAAACTTCTATGTTCTCAACACATGGGTAAGGTTGCATTCATCAGTTCCGCTTAACCAAGCATAGATGGGAGCCTTTGATACACTCTGGCGGTGTTCTTGTTATTAACTAATATTTTATCCCTTTTGTTCTGCTGTCATTGCCAGGGGGATATAGTAAGACTCGTCGCCAATGATCAGAACAAAATAACATGTGGTAAGCCTGCTCTATATTAGCTGTATGTTTGATATGCTATCGTCCTTTGAAATCATATATGATCGTTTGGATCTTGATGGTTGTCTTTATCTTAACTAGACCCAGAAATGCAAGAGGAGATCGATTCATATGTTTCTAGAGGTCAAGCTCATTTCATTGTTTTGGTTCTGGTAGGTTTTTGTGTTCCTTTAGGTAATATTTCACTGATATATACGTCAAACATCAAAGCACTAAATGCTTCATATTAATCTATAAAAATCTCGTGGTTGATTTTGTTGGCTGTTATATTTGCGTCAGGGTGAATGCCAACTTAAAAGTCATTAGGTTTCATAGGGAGTGATAATACCGTCTTTTGGTACTTTATTGAGCATGGTTTTGAGCTTGAAAAATCACAAGTTCACAACCTTTATGTTATTTTCATTTATTTTTCTTTTTTTGGTGTGAAAGGACAATATGGCAGTTTTCATGGTGACAAATTTCAAACCTAGGTCATGAGTAACATCACTCATTGGCTTTTTTTTACTTAAGCTCCTGGGTTTGAATGAGGGGTCTTGCTTTATATGAGGCTCAAATGATGCTTTCTCATACTTTCCATGCAACAGTTTGGGTCATTGGAGCAATGGGAAGCAGCCACTTTCATTTTGCATCGGTCTGGCTTTCAAGTGAAGAACAATGAAACGGGAGCTATTCAAATTGATGAGAAGTTCTCTGAGAATTTGTCGGTATGTGGCTAAATTCCACATTTTCTTCAAAGTTAACTGCCAGTCATTGAGGTTCTTAGGCCATGTTTGCCTTGAAAACCAACAAAACATACTGTTTAGATGTACAAGGAAAACAAATTTTATATATTGACTTTCCGCAAATGATAAGGGCTTGGCGGCCTTGGCCTCTGTTCAATCCTTCTAAAACCCATCGTTGGTGATTGAGATAGATAATTACATTTTCGCTTTACTTCAGTCTTACAAATGGCGGGTTCTGACTATGTAATATGGATCATAAGTAGTTTGGTTTTGTCTTAGTTCTTATGTGCGAATGATGCAATGATTTGTGGTTGCAGATCAAGATTCCAGGAGGATTGTCAGCACAGTTCGTTGTAACATGTTCTGATGGAACTTCACACCCTTTCAAAACCTACAATGACCTTAGGTGAGACTGCATAATGCTTCTGCAATACACAAAGTATGCGAGTCGGTATTACGTAAGTTCTATTGTAAAATCGTATGCCCACTTGATCCAAATACAATGTTGCTCAGACTCCAGAACATGGCTTCTAAAGTTAAGAGCAATATGCAGATATGGTGAAACAAGTGTCTTAACCAATTATTAGATACATGCATGACTCGTTTTGTAAATTACATAGGCTACCAATCCTCCATGCAACATAGAAGAAAGAAAATGTGATTGTCCTCAACCGGTCACTTGCCTTCCCCAAGTCCTTCTTCTTTTGCTCTATTTGATTCAATTGAAAACTCAATCTAAGTCATTAGTGACGTGTCACTGTCGTGCCTCATTTTGTGTGTCGGAAACATCTCGTGTCATGTTGGCCGCAAGACGTATGCGACACGCGACATGGCGACTAGGTGAAGTGTAGAGGTCATATGGTCCCAATAGGCAAATACCCTTTATGAAAGACGTGGTATGTGTATGTTTCTTTGCATGATGGTCTTACAACATTTTAGTACAAAACCGTTTTACAAGAGCTATTTTGTATATATTATGTTCCGTGTCATTTTCATCATTTTATTCTATTTCATTTTTTTTCTTGATAATTGACCAGAGTATAAGCATTGGAAAATCTGTTTCTCCATGGCTTCGTTATTGTCTCTTTTTATTTTCTAATATAATCACATATGTTACTGTATTTTCGATGCAGAATGCGGGATACTATTGTGCTAACTATAAGAATGTTTCAAAGCAAGGTAAGTTTCCCCATCTTCTAAACTACAGCTAATTTGTCAAAACCTTTTTATGATTATTTGCCTTAAAACCTTCGTGTTTACCTTGGGGGTAATTTTAATTTTAACATTTAAAAGAGTGAAATTATTTATCATGAAATGGCCTCGTGTAAATTGTTTATATTTATTTATTTATTTATTTATTTAAGAAGTCCGCTGTTATTCAAATACACGTATGTTTATGTATCGATTCTTCATGAAACAGGCTCTGGATGACAGGAGGAAAGGAAAGGCTCATTCTTGAGGAGACCTCAAACCAATGTTCGCCGATTGACACAGACAAATTCTTGTAATACAGTTCTTGTAATACTAGCAGTTTGTAGTATATAATTGGTCAAGTTTAGTCAAATGTTGTATTGTAATTTAATGTGCGAGGATCATCAATTTTGTATTCGATTATCTACGAGTATTTGTTACTTCATTCTTTAAGGAAGTGTTATTATATCCCTAGAACCGGGTACTGTCAACGGTATGATTTTGTAGAACTACGCCTTTTGGATATTCCTCTATACACCTATATTGATCGGGTTATGCTTGATTTTGGGTTTCGAGTTCATTGAAAGTTTCCTGTTTCATGTACTACTGTACTAGTGAATTCAGTCAGAAAAAACCAATCCATATATCTTTCCTTAAATATGAAGTGCTTGTATATCTATTTGCTCAAAACTAATAGAAAAGATAAATGATATTTGATAATGACATAAATTGACATGATTATATCTTTTATTGATGTATGTAGTAACAATTGAAGGTTTTAGAAAGCAAAATAATCTTTTTTGGCCAAGCTTATTTCTCATGTAACTTAAAGTAGCTTTTTATTTCAGCAATCTACTTGTTACATAAGCTACTTACAAAACACTTGCACAAATGAGAATTAGCCTGCACAAATAAGCTTGTGAAAATTTTCGTAAACCTTTCAAACAGTCCGGAGAGGCTTAAGAATCCAACACTATTATGTCACCCTCAAAACAATAAAATAAATAAATAAATATAACGACCATTCATCACCTAAATTTGTCCAAACACAAAAACAACACAATCCCTTAAATTTAATAAAATTAGCAAAACAATCAACAAAATTAGATCACCAATCAATTAATGACATCAAAATGGCCCTTAGTAGGTGCATTAAGCTAAGTGATGAAGACCCCAACATTAGGCTAATTGGCCAAAATAGGTTCATTTGGCCACTTGCCCTACAGAATTGGTCACTAATTATATGCAAAAACATTATTTTATTAATAGGCATATCTGTCACAAGCTTAAGACGGGTTAAGTGTTATCCATGTAGATAGATAAGATAAAATATATTGTTACTCCTAGACATTTTGTTTTTGTCTTCATCAATTCACGTGGGTAGTACTTGACTCGTTACAAGTTTGTGACGGATATCGGTCACAAATGAGAATTTGTGTTATTATAATCAGGAAAGACAGTTAAAAGAGAGATGCAGAGACTAGAGTCTAGAGGGGAAGAACATAAACAACAAAGAAGGAAAACAAGAATAACACACACTAGAGTAGTAAACTAGAACTCTGCACCCATTAGTCTGCCCTTTGCATCTTCCAAAGGCTCAGTCTTCTCTCTTCTTCTCTTGTTATATCCGCACTATTTCCTGCACTTTCTGCACATTTCCTGCACTCTCTTTTTTCTCTCTAAATCTCTGATCTCATGGCTCATTCCGCCATTGCTAAGGTCAGTGCTTTTACTCTTTCATGGTGTTTTCATTCACAAACGGTTGAAACTTGTAATGGGGTTTTATAAAATTTCAACCTTTGTTACTCCTTTCGTCTCAATTATTTGCGCTTTTTATTCTTTGTGAGACTCATTTTAATCAAAGGTAAACAAAATGAACGAGAATTTTAGTGGGTGATCATAAACTTTCAATTTTTCTTATGTTTTTTTACACAAATGATGTAAATTTTCATGGGTTTTCATAATTTTTCAAACTTTGTTAGTTGGTTGATACCTTAATCAAAATTTTCTTGATAAATGATTGAGAATTGTAGTGGATAATCATAAAGATTCAATTTTTGTTAGTTGGTTGATATTATGATCAAAATTTGCTTATAAATGCATGAGAATTTTAGTGGGAAATCATAAATTTTCAATCTAATTTTGACTTGGATTGTTCCTAGAATCCAATTTTGTTTGGGGTTCCTTTCAATTGATTGTAATTTATCACAATTGTTTGTTCTTTTTGTGGGGTTTATTTCAAAAAAAGTCAAAACCCTCTTTTTTTTGGGTTTTTGTTTTTCTATGAATTAATACCAATTTTTTTGACCAAGACATAATTAGCTTCATCAAGATGATTTAGCTTCTGATTATTTGATCAATGTATCATATATTATTAGCTCGATGAAGATCAATTTAGTTTCTGTCAGTTGTCTCATACTTTGTTATCTATGTCTAGGTTTCTGTTGCTGCTCCTGTGACAAATGATTACTTTGTGAAAGGATCTACTTATAAGGTATCGAATCGGTTTACGGGTTTAAGTTGTTCTTCTTGGTTATCACTCAGAATATTGATTATTGTGTCTTATTGATTGGCTTCTTTTGAATGTGATTTAATCATCTGATACTGAATCGCTATAACAGCTTAATTATTAAGTTTAGTTATTATTAACCTTCTCTGCTACTTATTTATGCTTCATGGACAATTGGCTCACCTAAACTACTGATAGATATGAAAATGTCAATTCGACAACCTGATAGTTGGCCTAGAAGTTGGTATTTGCGTAATTTGAGATATGCTTGTTTGGATGGTGTTGTCCTAGGCTATCATTTTCAGTGTTCAAATCAATGTTCCATAACCAAACTCTCGTGTGTGCATTTTGTCTTTCTGTAAAGTCTGTCTGTAGGTTTTACACTAAGACATGTAAAACCGGGTGTTAACCTGAATAACCCTATTAAAGAACATTCTCCTTAATTCCTCATTGTGCATTTTGTCTGCAAATTTAAGATAATGCTTATGTAAACCTTCCCTACATAAGTATATGGGTTTTGAAGCATGTAGCATTTTGTAGCCATGTGTTGATATGAAACTTCAACCTTGGTAGACATTGAAGTTGGATGAATTGGAGTCATAAAAGGAAGGGCTATACGGAGTAGAGTATAAAATGGCTGACTGTAAGTTACATTGATGGTTGATAGTAGGGCGTGCTATGAAGTATGATAGCAGTGACTCCTCTTTTTGAATTTTGTATTGCATCAGTTGCACGACTTACAATTTAGCTTATATGTTCGTAGTAATTTATCCTGGTCATGGATTAAATCATGGTTTGAGACTTGATCCGAAAACTAATGCAACTTATGCCGTCTAAAAAATGCGGCCGTTGATCCCCTTCCAAATCATAATAACTTTGTGGCCTCTGCTGCCAGTACTCGAAAACACGATTCTCGCTTATACTTATAATTTTTAAATGTTGCTCAAACAAACAAGATGTGTAACATGTAGCCTCCTCTGCAGACTTCAAATGTTAGTTTTGGAAGCAAATCATGGGCAACGGCCTACACAGTAGATCTGAGAAAGAACTCAAGACTGAGAAATCAGTCAGTAGTATGCATGTCTGTGCAGCAAACTGCGACACCTAAAGTTGCAGTTACGCCACTACATCTTGAAGACACGAAAGAACCTCCCCTGCATTTGTACAAGGCGAAGGAACCATACACTGCAACCATTGTTTCTGTTGACAGGATTGTGGGTCCAAAGGCTCCTGGAGAAACTTGCCATATAGTGATAGATCACGATGGTAATGTTCCTTATTGGGAAGGACAGAGTTATGGTGTTATCCCTCCGGTAGGTCTTCAATTATCGATTACTATCCAATTTACTTTTTGATAGTGCACTCTTTCTCCACGGTCAAACGGTCAATTCAGGTATAGGGTATATAATATACATCGAGTAGGTTCATTTCTAGTTAATAATAATTATAATGTACATCGGGTTGGATATCATGCTTGTTAGAGTTTATGTCATTTGTTATATAAATAAACATTGGCGTAATTTGAAATTAGTCATCTCGTGTCAACCAGCTCGCTTTGGATCATGTCACTTTTGGGTACGCTAGTTTCGGATAGGGTCAATTTCGGTCCAACAAAGTTTAAGCTACTTTGTTGCTGGTTCAATTCGGTTTGGTTCATTTTTGAGTGTTACTTTATTTGGGTCTGATTCGGTGTCTGGTAAGGGTTTTTCTTGGATCGGATGTTTTTTAAGCGGGTGTCACTGTGAGTGTTCATTTATCATAGTTGCTATGCTGTACGCATCTAATTTTAGAGACATCAGACATGCTCTTGTTGGTTATCACTACTATCAGTTAAATGACCTCCAGTATGATCAAACAGGGTGAGAATCCCAAAAAGCCTGGAAATCCTCACAATGTGCGTCTTTATTCCATTGCGTCGACAAGGTATGGGGACAATTTTGATGGAAAAACTGCAAGTTTATGTGTTCGCCGCGCTGTCTACTATGATCCTGAGACTGGCAAAGAAGATCCTTCAAAAAACGGTATATGCAGCAATTTCCTCTGCAATGCCAAGCCTGGAGACAAGGTCCAAATTGCAGGTAAGCTGCACCTAATTGTGCACAAAATTCTTAAATTACGCTATTGTTACCTGTGATTTTCTTTGTCGATATTTTCAGTCTCCTTACAAAAAGTTTCAGCAATAAATGATTTAAGTGATATTTTTACAGGTCCTTCTGGCAAGGTAATGCTTTTGCCTGAAGGGGATCCAGCAGCCACCCACATAATGATAGCAACAGGAACCGGCGTTGCTCCATACAGAGGCTATCTTCGGCGCATGTTCATGGAGAACGTCCCCACATTCAAATTCAAAGGCCTTGCTTGGCTTTTCCTCGGGGTGGCCAATAATGACAGTCTTTTATACGATGAAGAATTCACCAAATATTTACAGGAGTACCCGGATAATTTCCGTTATGACAAGGCTCTTAGCAGGGAGCAAAACAACAAGAAGGGCGGAAAAATGTATGTTCAAGACAAGATCGAGGAGTATAGCGATGAAATCTTCAAGCTGCTCGACAATGGGGCCCACATTTACTTCTGTGGGCTCAAAGGAATGATGCCCGGAATTCAAGATACCCTGAAGAGAGTTGCTGAGGAGAGAGGCGAGAGCTGGGACACGAAACTCTCTCAGTTGAAGAAGAATAAGCAGTGGCATGTAGAGGTATATTGATACTATTTGTTCCGGTATTCTTGTAGGAAGGAGGCTATACTATGGTTTCTGAAGCTCTGCCCATTTTCATTCATTTGAATGCTAAAGTTCCCAAAATTTGTGTATTGGGATTTGATGAATTGAATAAAGTTATTGAGTCGATCAACTAGCTCCTTTTCCTCTCTTAATTCGAGCTCTTGTGCTTATGTGATGATCACATAATTAGAGTATGATGTTTAAGCGTGGTTGCCTAATTGTCGATATTCACAGTTTTTCAGTTCAATTGTTGGGGCTAAGGAAAGGTCACCCATGTTTGTTTTACTGTTTTACTGTGAAAGTATAAGGCTCTGATAATTACGACGTAGAAGGATTTGCCAATTTCACGAGGGAGGGAATTTAACTCCCGTCAATCAGATATCCCTATAATGGTCACCATACAATACCTTAGCGAGGTTATTACTCTTACTGGCTTACTGCATCACAAGTCTTTCACTCTTTTCTAGACCTGGTAAAATTGACCTGAATTTGAATTGGCCCGACCCAGTAATCCGAATCGACCTGACCTGATATAACCCGACCCGAATCTTTATTGTTGCAAATTGATTATTATCCACAAATAACTTGATACTAGTTGACCCGAACCTGAAACGACCCGACCCGGCCCGGAGTTTGCTGACCCGAAATGACCCAATTCGAAACTGACTAGACCAGAACCCGACCCGATTGACCCGTTTGCCAAGGCTATGTCTTTCCTAACAGTAGGTGTTGTTTAAGTCAGATATATCCATCCTTATAAAACGGGTCAAATATCACACATTTGTATAGATAAGACAAACTTTTTGTTAATATTCATGTATTACTCCCTCCTATTCCACATAACATTCCCTATTAATGAGGGTACAATAATTGAAGGTATGAATTGAATAAGGTAAAGTATTGTGGTGGGGTGAGGTGATTGGGGAGAGGGAAGATATTAATGTGGGGTAAAGTAATTAAAATAAGTATTGTTGTGGGATAAAGTGATTAAAATAAGATAAAATATGTGTATTGTGGGGTGGTGTGAAATGAAGTGATTAAAATAAGTATAAAACTTTATTAAATAAAGAAAGAAGGATTATGTAAAATAAGAGGGAGTATATTTTTGTAGGGTATTGCTCATTCATGTACATGATTTACTCAATATGTACAAGTTTCCACATTTACCCTTCACTAATTCCTTCTCCTCTAACCCCAGCCACCACCACTAACACCAACCCCCCACCTTGTTAACAACCACAACCAGCACTTCTCTCCCATTAACGTCCTCCTTCTACGTTGCCGCTTTGCCATCGCCGCTTCTTATCTATCGCCATCACTTTCCCAACGAAGGGTAAAAATCAAATTCTAATTAAACCAATTTAATTCAACCAAAATCAATTGTAAGAATAATGATCAAGACAACCTAATAAATATCTTTTTCATAAGCTATTTGTGTTTGTGTTAATACAAGTGCAACTTTAATTTGCTATGTATTCCTTGAACAAGAAACAAATCGTTGACAAGTTGGATTCATAAGTCATACTAGTGTTAGGCCGTACAATCGAAACCGACGTACTCCATCCCTTCAATTTGTTCATCTAATTAATTAACAGAAATTAGCACTTATGTATGTATTATGATTAATTAACTTGATTGTTATGAGTTATGAGAATCATTATTAATAATTTTGGGAGGAATTAAATTAGGTTTTCAGAGGAGTAGAAGATAGAGAATTTGGGTTCTTTTATTGAAGAGAAGGGTAGAGTAAGGAAAGATTATGAAAAAAAGTCCATGAAAAAGTAAATGACGTACATGAATGAGCAACTACGATAAATAAAGAGCTATATGATCATTACAACTTGTCCTTGAGATAAATATCTTGATTAAATAGAGGGAAGATTATCACAGATCAAATTTAGAAAATAGATAATATTATTAGAATATGTCTACATACATTAGAATATTCTGTATATTGTGTATGTAGACATATTCTAATAAATATAGTAATGTATTGGATTTATTAGAATATAGTAAAATGGAAAGAAAATTAAAAAATGAAAAATGAATAACTTGAACTTTTGAGGATTATTAGTTTTATTTTCAAAATGACTATGACCCTCCGAGGGGTTGTTGGTCTACACATCATCTCCCTCAGTAGTGAATCAAATGAAAAATGCTGGATCACACATGTGAAAATTTCGACTAACTGTTCCAAATTTTGGATAATGCTAGCAGTAATGTTGCTAGATTGAACTTGGAAATGTATGCACTTTTCACATGATTACAGAAGTGAGGCTTTGAGAATCATTTTGTGCAAGCAGATCTTGGGCTGTGTTATTTTTTTAGCTAGATTGGGGCGTTGGGCAGGAATAGGTAGGACTGAATGAAGTGCTTTGTTATAACTTACTCATATTTATCCATATTTCTCTCGTATATCCTGCAGGACTATAAATGAAAACTGCACTTAATTTGTATTTGATTCTGCGGCTCAAATGTGGTATTTCGCTAAAAGAAATTGTAGTTGGATATTTACGAGTTACAGTTTTTTTTGGAGAGTATTCGTTACTGATGAGTAACTTTTACATTCTATCAGGAGAATGTTCAATTTAAAATTGTATATCATGTAGCAGTACTAAATTGTTGATGGTAAATGCCATGTCCTTTTTTCATGTTTTTCATTGAAGATGTGATGTTCTTTGGACTATATCGTGTACGTGTGGTTGTAAATTCGCCATTAATTAAAGTGTGTATTTCGATGTGCAGCAGTACAAACCAATTTCTCGCATTTAACTGCAGGGGCACTATAGAGAACATGTCTTGCAGCTTGATTAGAGACTCGAAAGCCATTGCAACTCCCGGACCAATTACAGGGGTAACACGACGTACATGCTCAGGCGGAGCAAACTCACATCATCTGGAAACATCAAAAGTCAGAGGTCTTGTATATTAGTCGAAATTATTTAAATCAAGCACAAAAACGAGTTATATTGGAGTGGCGATTTAGTAGCTCCTAAAATTTTAGATCTTCATTATAACTTGTCCAAAAGGTCTCAATTGCGGGTATTTCTTTTCTTATTATGTATTACGCTCAAGAAATAGACCTAAAGAGATATAAATACCTTGGTGTACGTTTCGCGCACAGTGAACCAACTATAGAAGCGATTATAAGAAAAAAAAATTAAAATTATAAAAGAACTCCACTTAGAAAATAGAATTTATTAATGTATTGAATTTTGTTTTCATTAGTGTATCAGTTAATAGAGGCGAATATAATGAGGGTGTCATTTTTTTTCAATTAAGCATAGAAATACTAAACATAAAAGGAGGCACGGAGACAAAAATAGAAAGGGGAGAAGAAATAGGAAAAGGGATAAGGTGGATGAGAAGAGGGATGGTGATTAAGAGGCAGCAACGTTAAAGAGAAAAAAGAGGGAGAAAGAAGGGAACGAGGGGAAGGGGTGAGGAATGGGGGGGACGAGAAAGGGGAAGATATGGAGGAGTGGTACTACGAAAAATGGGAGGAATAATACGAGAGTTAGTGGAGGAGGAAGGGCAATGAAGGATACATAAAAGAAGAATAAAGAACATAGAAGATATCGTATATGTTGCTTTCCACAAAAATCTTTATGAATTATTTACAAATAATCTCTATAAGAAAAATTTATGCATTATCCTGACGTGCTCATAGCTGAATGTGTCGATACGTATGTTCTCAAGTTTAAGAAAGCTAAAACTTCAATAAAGAAATTATAGCCTCTAATTATCATCACTTGTGGAGCTTTGTCATGGATAAACTGAAGGAATTATATCCTAAGATATTTCCGGCAATTACTAAATATAATATAGGATATAATATGTAGATAATTATTATATTATTTTATTAAATCATAATTGCTTGCTAAAGAATAATTATGGTAATTAGTCACAATAAGATTGGATTAATGACTAAAATAATATAATCCTATAAGGTCACACATATAAGCACAATCAGAAAATAATATCAGTCCTATAAGGAAACAGATATGAGGCACCGGTTTTAGGAAAGGAATAGGAGTTCTTTCCTTATTCTACCTAGACTCTATTATGGTATGTGATACTATATAAAGGGTGATAGGGTGAAGGATATGATGATGAAGTTTTTCATAAGAAATCATAAGGAGAAAACATATTGTTCTTCCTATATATCGTTTGCCTCAAGCACCCATAAAAGTAAGAGACTGATAGTGATCGGTCTTTTCCGTTCTAGCAGACGTGAGTTTTCAGGTTGTGCTTGTGGACCGAGTAGAGGGGCAACAAGTGGGGATCTCCGATCTATTCTATAAGCTATTGAGGAATTTACGCTTCAAGAGGTAAATATTCTATTCGTCTTTTATTATGATTCATATTATGTTATGCATGTGATCTTGGCTAGATGTTAGGAATTTGTTTCCTGAAATTCCGCTTTCGCATCTATATAATCCTACAGGACATCCATAGACTTTCTGATATTTCATAACACTCCCCCTTGGATGTACATTACTTAAGAACATGCCTCGTTAAAACCTTACTAGAATAACCCGGTGGAAAAAAACAGTAAGGAAAAAGAGTACAATATTCCTCTAACACGCAAACTAATAAGTTGCCTCATTAAAACCTTTCTATGGAAAACCCAGTGGGACAAAATCATAGATAAAGAAAAAGAGTACAACGCGTGTACACTCTCCCTGATGGTTACATCACTTGAATTAATATAAATCCAACTCACGATGCTGCAAAGTTTTTCAATCTTGGAAAAGCTATCTTTGTATTTGATCAACTTTATAGGTGTCTTCGATCAATAGGATTCGTTGATTGCTTCAAAACTCGTAATATGAAGATAGTTATTCATAATGATTTTTTTGCATCTTCACTCCAAATATATAATCTTCACTTTTGTAGTTGGAATACTGCACTTTCCTTTGATTGATCAATGTCATAAAAATGTGCATGAATATGATATGTGACTAAATTCTAAATTATATGATATGGAATAATGCAACGATGTAA
>JAOWBH010167398.1:0-10844 GCA_028566215.1 Silene coronaria
ATATAAGAAAGATGATGAAACAAAAAGTGACCAAGAAAAGTGCAGCATGGAGTTGGATTGAGGTTGATGGAAGTATTGAGGTTTTCTTGTGATGTGTCGGACCATATTTATGTTATTCTTGAACATTTGGACATAGACATTAGACTCTAGGTCTTTCTCGGGATAATGTGGATATGATGAGGTGGCTGGATGCTGAGTTGCAGCTAAGCATTCCTAATAGCTGATGAACCAGGAGAGACCGTGAATAAGATCACTGAGGCCGGGGTATAGATCTCCATAGTCCATATGACCAAACCATTCAAGGACGGAGCTTTTAGAAGCGTGGGGACTCATTTGTTCGAGGTAGTTTCTGATATATATGTGAACATTCATAGGATGTTGGGGCGCGATTTAAATTACAACTTGCTGTTATGATCATTCTTTCTAGTCAGGACCAGAATGCATCGTTAAAGGTAATTATTCTATATCTCGGGATCTTTCAATCCTTAAATGTCTATAACTCTACATACTTTCTGTTTGGCCAATTGAAAGCTGACTGAAGACATGTTTGATAGCAGTATTTTCCAGTCTTTGTAACAGCAAATTTTTTGCTCAAAATTGATTTTTAGGACGCAATTCAATTTTTTTGCTCAGAATTGATTTTTAGAACGCAATTCTCATTATGAGCCATCGGAAAACAAACTACTTTAGAAGTCAACTTGATTGAACGACATTCTCGTCTTACAATACATATTCCTCTTATCATTGTAGACAAGCAGGGGACAATCTTTCTTAAGTCTAAGACAGAGTGAGGCACTACCCGAGACGCCTTGGGGCGCCTAAGTGTGCCTTACTGATAGAGTTCAGCAATATAGGTTAATTACTATCATTTTTTTTTTTTTACTTTTATTGTAATGCCTTTTTGTTTGTCCATTTTTCCATAGGTCTTTTTTATTTTGAAGATGTTAATTTGTTTGCAAACATTGCACCTCACGTCTATTGCATGTGGGCCTTCTCCTTGAGCCTTGTGCCTTATCTCCTTAGGATCACGTCTTCTTGGTGCACCTTCGCTCTTTCAAACTATGTGTTGATTGCGAGTATCGGTTCTCTTCATGAGTTCATACTAATTAACATCATTATATTACTTTCATAGTTTCATTTGGCTAGAGGTTATAAGATTTCTTGGGGTTATAACATTCCGCGCCAGCAGGAGAGTCAACAGGATCAAAGTAATATGTTACTCTTACTCTTACTTAATTAGGTAACTAGGGTATAGGATTGTATAATTGTAGTAGTTTTATCTTAATCTATACAGTGGATGAGCTTTCTGCTGGATCAAAATTCAAAGGGTTGATGTTAAAAGAATGGTGGAATTTAAATTTTTTTTTTTCTTTTTTTTTTTGTGTGTAGTGGTTTGATTTGTCCTTAGGATTGGAACTTGGTAGTACTCGTTCCTGCTTTAAGAATTAGCAAATTTTCTTTCTGGGTAGCTTTATTGTAAGCTGTTTCATTGTTGTGTTTAGTTACTTGTATGGCTGTATCTATGAAATTTTTCATCAAGGAGGTTGACATGTTAATGTTCTCTTTATGGAATGTCGTTTTGACTTTGTATAAGGTTTGATTCACCATCACCAACAAGAATATAAGTTAAGGCTTGCCTGTAGACAGTATTATACATCTTATAAAAGTTTGTCATATAGATAGTCGTATTATGTGATAAATTTGGGGAGCATGGTAAGTTGCCTTGTTATTTGATATTGACTGTTTTTTAACCTAATTTGGATACTTAATATTCTATCCATCCTGGTTATATTGTATTATCCCTATCTACCCATTCCCTACTAAATTTCCCCTATCTAAATACACTAACCCTTAGCCAAGTAAGCACAAAAATATCATTCCAGTTATATTGCCCTTATCTCCCCTTAGTCATGCGTTGATGTTAGGTAAATGGGATGGAGACAGTATGATTTAGCGCTGAGAAAAGTTTCTTTGTTTTAATACTGTAACTCTTGGTAAAGACCATCTTTATAAGTTCGATCATGAATCATGTTGTCAATTGTTCATAGTTGGGATTATGACAATTTGTGTGTCATCATTACGCTTCCACGGTGGTGTTTGGTGCAGGGTGAATACCTTAACTGTTGTAATTATCATCTAGAGTCTATTTGTATGGTATATAGAGGTGTCCAAAATGAACCCCATAACGGAGCTAGTATTTCCAAGTTCGAGGGCTAAAATGTTACCGCTACGGTGTTGCTTGTGTTGAGGGTCTTTGTTACTCCCATTTAAGCATAGTAAAATAACGTATAAGATGCTGCAATTATCCTTTTGAAATACACGTGTCGAGGACTCGATCAATAATAAGTCACTGTAGCCTAATGTTTGGTTAAGTCTCCCAAATGCAGCCATTACTTATGTCGCAGTTATTCATTCTTTTTTTTAATTTACCTCAGTCAGTCAGTCCAGACTTAGATAAAATGCCTTATGTTTGGTGTTTGCTGAAGTCAGTTTATGTCCTTATTATGCTGTATTACTTTTTTTCCTGACAGGTCACCGGATGCTTTTGACGTTGAGGAGAAGTCTTTCCATCTGGTAATTCCAAGACGAGTTGCTGCTTTTGTAGGTAGCCTTCCTTGAGCTTTTGGGCAACTTTGTCAGAGGTTAATGAAATATTACCAAACATATGCCTTAGATCCTCAATTTCTTTCTGTCAATTACGGAGACAGGTCAAGTCAGATTGTCCAACCAACTTTTTTCATAATGTCATTTCAAAACAGTGGTTTTACCACCAGCTAACCTCTTCATTTCAGTCTAATTTAGAGAAGAGCTACCATTAGATGAAACTAGAAACCTCCTTGTGCTGAAACTTCTTATTTGATTCTTTAAGTTCCCTACCTAATGTTTCTTGCAGAGACGAACGGTCAAGCTCCTTTTCATCACCTGAAATATGTTCTACATGCGAGTCTCTAAGACAACACAGTGTGTCCAATTACATGTAGCAGGCAGACATGGTGATCATTATCAGTAGACGTAGATGCAATTTTGCAGTAACCTGTTGTCCCTTTCTCGTCCGAAATAGAAGAAAGCTCAGTTAGACTTGCAAAGTAAGTATATATTCTTATGGCAGAACTTCATCATCTTCATTGTGAATTTTTTTTCGTCATCTGAGTCAAAAAAATCAGGGGAACGATTGTGCTTCATGGTATTAAACTTTTGTAGCCGTACCAACTATCCCTCTAATTGATGTTTTTTTTGCACATAAGATTGAAGGAAAGTAGTGACGAAACCCATTTCCTGTAAATTAATGTACATTTTCTTTAGAGATTCCATATTTTTCACAATAATAATCTTGTGAATCAGATAAGGTAAAACCAAATTGTCATGCCTGATTTTTTTTTGGATTCAATCTCATCCCAGGATTTGCCGTTTCTAGCAGCTTCAAGTTCAATATCAATTTGTCCTTTTCAACCTGAAAATGGAGTTACATAACATTAATAGCAACAACATTGCTGCTCAGAGCACAACGAGATAAAGGATCACATTTACTGTCACATTCTCGGATCTCCTGTTGCTACTCTGCATTACTTGCCTCGAGCAAAGATCTCTTGTGCCTAAGAATCTGTTGAAGGCCAGATTACATTTAAGCCATCAGCTTAGACTTAAAATTTTAAAAATGGCAAACGAATTCTTTCCGTTGAAACGAGATACCTGCAGGTCTTCAAAAGACATTTGAGTAACCATGGTAATATGGAAGCTCCTGCCTGAAGTTTTATCGTACGGCACAGTTGTTGCATAAGCTAAAAAAACATGTATAACCTGGGTAGGATATACAACTACAGAGGAAAGGAAATGTGCTTAATAAGGTATGTTTGATGAACTTAGAAACAAGCATAAAAGATTTTATTACGATTCTGTAATGTAATATTTTAAAGATTTTCTTAATATCTCACAAATATACATTCAGTGCAACAATCTTTTTTGTGCATTCACGTGTGCTGATTGATTTCATACATGTTCATTCTCCTTGGGTCTCATTTTTTCACACCACTAAAATAAAGAAAAATATTACATACATACATCCGGGTTTGATTATTCACTGTTTGAAACTGTACAACACACAATCTCTACCTCTTTTCTATTGAGAAAAAGTATCAAAAACTTTCTGAACCATAGTTGAAATCTAATGGGAAGACTACATAGGTCATCTACCTTTATGAAGAATCATCTTTCATGGCCTCAGCCTGTCACTTTGTTCATAGTTTTGGTATGCATTGAATGTTTTTCGTTTATTTATTTATTCTAAAAAAAAGTCGCTTTGTCAAATGAAACAATGTATGAGTTGTATAATTCTATTAAGTAAGAAATTGCTTATTATCAGACTATACTGTTATTTACGAGTTTCTTTAGGGCGTATTTTGTAAAATGAGGATAATGCAGCAGATTCTATAGACCTTGTAACTTATAACAAATTCGCGAGTTACTCGAATACTAATACTATTTGACTGATACAAAATCATGGCTGTCTTGAATATTAATATTTGTTGATCGAGTAATATGATATGTTTGCAAAATCATTCATTTGTTACATTTTATGCAGACACTGATTGTGCTTCTGCTGCCAAGCATTGTAATACCATATTGGTATCAGACAATGAAAAAGATAAAGCGTAATGTGGAGATGGAAGCTACTTATGGAATTGCATCCAGAGTGGATAATGCAGCAAGACTGGTGCTTCCTCTCAATTCGTCGGTAAAAAAGTTAGCAAGTATGATGGGCTCAGTTCATGAACACCTCCAGTTTTCTGACCTTCAAAGTAAGGTCTGTGATTTTCACTTGAAATTCCTGATTATTGAATTTAAGTAGCATCTTCTTTATATTGACATTGTACAAATGCATATACACGTCCAATCGTCCATTAATCCTTAAATTCATTACATATTTTTCTTTGGTGTAATGGGAGGCACAGCCGCCCAAGGGCACTCATGCTGCTGACATGTTTTGAACCTAGATCATGAGTGTCACATCTCAATGATTTTACCATCTGAACTAGCTTATTCAAATACAATTGTGCACATACATGTAAAATTTCCTTAAAAATATTTAATCACTAATTGGTGAAGGAAATGATTTCATTATTTTTTTTTTTTTCCCGTTCATCTTTAGGTGGCGCCTGTGTTACTCGAAGCACTACTGATAACCCCTCATTCAACTCAAGTTTCATACATTGGATTAGATGGCCTATTCTTTTCATACTATAAGGATGACGCTGACAAAATCTATGCTGCATACTCTAACTCCACATTTGGCTCGTCAAATTCAACTGCTGCTGGATATACTTGGTATACCCAACCCATCCACTCCGAATCTGGTGAATTGAACGGCAAAGCCAATATTATGGAACCTTTTGTTGTAATTAATGAAACTTGGTTTCAAAGAGCAATGAATACCTCAAATGGTTATGCGTCCTTAGGTTTTAGTTGGATTAGCAAAAAAGGAGACGAGCCTGACCAATTCTTAGACTCTGGAAGACTAGGCTCAGCAGGAGTAGTATCTCTTGGGTTCGCGGTCAAAGGGGTTACCAGTTTATTTTCCGATATTAATCTTAATGGTGGAAGCATGTATATGGCAACTGTTAGTGATGATAGCAGGGTACTCTTGCGAGGAATGAAAGGGGTGCGGATCAAAAGTACAGGTGATAAAGCATTGGTTCTTGGAGGTACCACTGATCATATTATTGGAGAGCTTTCATGTAAAACCCAGAATGGTGTTAATGTGGCAACCAGGTTGAATATTGGACAAATTGATCATATTTTCTATTGCTCACAAGTTGATATTGCCAGGGTTGAATTGGTATGATCTCACTTGATTTTTTTTTTTTTTGATGTTCTGTTCTTTAAACTTTAAAGGTGGAGGAATCATAAGGGGACGCTGACCCAAACCCAACAAATATAATGCAAGGCAGACTCTGAGTCCCCGATACTTATTTGACTTGATGTGAAATAACTCAAATTTATCCGAAACGACCCAAAGCAATATGAACAACCGACCCACAAGTCACAATGCATCATAGGTGGTTTTCGAATCTAATTTTTAAGTATGTTTACGAATTGAACTTCCAGACTACTGCTCAGAATTCAACTCATTTGAGTTTTATTTTTTTTTGGTACAGTTTGAGTTTTGATAAATGCTTCACTGTTCTTTTCTCGAATTTATATAATTCTCTTCTCACACATTTTGACAAGTGTGAAGCAAATTATGAACAGATGTTTGTAGCGATCTTTATATTTTACAAGAAATCTTTATGTGAAATTGTGGGTTCTGTAGGTATATGTAATTGCGTTTCCAAACAATGGGCATTTGTTAGTCGATGTTCACAAACGCACCAAGGTGACAATGTTGCTTCTCATAGTGATGATGGTAGCTATGGTAATCTCCATCTTTGCATTTGTGGCCCTGATAGTAAGGGCAGCGTGGCGAGAGGTGCAACTATGTGCTGCATATATGAGGCAAATGGATAAAACAGCTCAAGCAGAGAGGAAGAGCTTGAAGCAGAGTTTGGCATTTGCGAGTGCTAACCATGATGTCCGTGGCTATCTAGCATGCATCAAGGGCTTGCTTGATCTCTGCTATAATGATGTTCAACCCTCTTCTGAATTAGCTTCAAATTTTAAGAAGATCGACGCCTGTGCTGATGACCTCTTAGGTATTTCTTTTGCCTGATATCACAAAATTTAAAGCTCAATCTTTTTAATTTCAACTTCATGGCACTTTATCACAGTCAACTAAAACTAAAAGATTAAGTTTGTCTTAAGACATATGTTCCTAATTAAACCAAGAAATAAAACCTGTCTCTCTTTTAATTGATTAATGTGAAAATCCACTGAGATGCATTTAATTATAATCGATCATTCTCTAAAGATTTCTCGTCCCCATTGTTCGGAGATTTGTTAATACCTCTTAAAGTTGTTAACTACAGTTCTCATATTGCACAGCAATGGTAAATTCAATCTTAGATTTCAGTAAGATTGAAGCTGGGAAAATGCAGCTTGAGGAGGGAGGCTTTAACTTGGAACAACTTCTCGAGGACCTAACAGATTTACATCACCCAGTTGCCTTGAAAAAGGGAGTAGACATGATTTTAGACCCTTGTGATGGCTCTATTGTGAAATTTTCCTCGGTCATAGGTGATCGAGGCAAGCTTAAGCAGATCCTTGGCAACTTATTGAGCAATGCTGTCAAGTATACTCCAAGTGGTCACATTTCTATTCGAGCTTGGGCCAAGAAACCGAGCTTGGAAAATTCAATAATCGCTTCAAATAAGAATAGCCTGTTGAATCGCTTGTCCAACATCTTCTACAGGAATAAGCATTCGTATAACAACGTAGAGATTATGAGGATGTCGAATGAGGATTCCAAAAGCATGGAGTTTGTGTTCGAAGTGGAGGATACAGGTCTGGGCATCCCCATAGATAAACGTAAATCTATCTTTGAGGACTTTGTTCAAGTTAAAGAAAATTCTTCGGGACAAACTGGCACTGGCTTAGGACTTGGCATTGTCCAAGCTTTGGTATGCACATTATCATTCATTTTCTGTGAATTTATCCTTTTGTGAGTGTTTTTATATGGGTTCTCTGCCTCTATGCTAATTATACCAATAAATTTTCAATGCTTGATGTTCATAAATCCTACACGATTTTTAGACGAGTATATGTTTAGGATTGGATTTGGACATTCACCAACGGTTTCTATGCTACTCACATATTTCAGGTGTCCCAATGGTTAACATTGTATGTTAGGAGTATGAACATAGGTAGAAATGCCTGGGGTATCATTCGTACGAGACTAAGAGCATACAACACCATCTTTGCTTATATTCATATCTGAAGTGCATGCTGAAGTAGAGCTTTTCGTGGGAAGTACAGCACATTGGCCAGTGGCCACCAGTACCACCCATCAGGCCTGCAATAGAACCATGTACGACAAAGCATTTAAGAAATTTCCCATACGCACAACCTGCTAAGTCGTCTCAAACGCGCTAACCTGTTTGTCCATGGTCACCATAATCGTTAGGCTCGGCCCACACTTGCATTTGGTCGGATCTATTTGAAATAATACTGACGGAATGTGTGAAATCATTTCAGGTTCGGTTGATGGGCGGTGACATAGAAATTGTAGACAAAATCAATGGTGAGCAAGGGACATGTTTCAAGTTCAACATCTTCTTGACTGTAGAAGAGGGTGACTCTATAAATAGTTCACGGCAGGAAAAGGTACATAACCAAGACACTTACTCTAGCTCTGAGCTAAGTAGCTGTGTTCATAGCCCTAGGCTCGAAGGATCCATTGTAGCTCTCTTGATGAGCAATGATGAGCGAAGAAGCATGGTTAAAAGGTACATGGAGAGTTTAGGTATAAAAGTGGTGGTTGTGAGACAAGTCAACCAAATCCCTCATGCTCTAAAGAACAAGGTCAAATTCAAGCTTACTAATGTGTCTCAATGTTACACCATGTCAACAAGAAGCTTGGCAAGGTCCCCACGTGGGGGAACCAAACTCACGCCTTTAAGTTCTTATGATGGCGCCGTTGATAGCATTTCTGTTCGCACAAGGCCTACCTTTGCAGGGACTGTGAGGTGTGTGATGCTCATTCTCGATGCTAATGCAGGGGATTTTCAGGAAATGTGTAGATCGGTAGCCCTTCTCAGGAAAGATAATTTGGACACACGTATCAAAGTGGTCTGGTTGGAGAGGCCCGAAACCCGAAAGGCCCATTTCTTGGGTCTTGCAGACGAGAGTCTCCCTGTGTCAGATTGCATAATACAAGAGCCGCTTCATGGGCATCGCTTGTTTAGGGTCATCGAGCTGCTGCCGGAGTTTGGGGGTGAATTGGTGAAAGCTGCTAGAGGGACAATGAGCTATAGGACAATTTCCCCTTACAATTTATCAGCTGAAGGTGAAGAACTGTATAGTTCAAATGGTGAGAGGCCATTTTCTAGAGCTCAGAGCATGATTTATACCCGAAATGATGATACTCGCCGTGAAGTCTTCCTAGACTATAAGAGCAGTAGAGTCCCGGAGACAACTATAGTTAATCTTGGAGAGATAGAAGGAGAGTCCGTTAAATCTTCAAGACTGAAGGATTGCTTAACGTCTAAAAAGCGGCCATCAGGTCCGCTTGTTAGTGAGACACAAACCACCACAGATGTGCCTGCTGGCCCATGCTTGAATAACAAACCTTTGGTCGGAAAGAGGTTCTTAGTTGCTGAAGATTACCCACTTGGTAGAAAGATTGCCGCTAGCCTCATTAAACACCTTGGTGGTCATGCTGAAGTTTGTGAAAATGGTAGAGAAGCCTTAGAATTGATATCTAAGGCTTTGAATGACATAGACGGCAATGACCCTTCAAAGTTTCCTTATGATTTTGTTCTCATGGATTGCCAGGTAAATCGGGATGCCAACATAGTTTTCTGTTTTGTTATTTTGTTAAGACTGATGGTTTCAGGTGATTCGAGTTAGCTGACGTTTTGGGATTTTTTTTTGGTGATAGATGCCTATAATGGATGGTTTTGAAGCGACCAGAAGAATTAGACAAGAGGAAAGGAAGTACGGAATCCACATTCCGGTTATTGCCCTTACAGCTGATGAACCAGGGGAGACCGGGAATAAGATCACCGAAGCGGGCATGGATCTTCATATGACCAAACCGCTCAAGAAGGAAGAGCTTTTAGAAGCGATGAGGCTCATTTGTTCGAGTTAGTTTCTGCTATATATGTGAACATTCATAGGACATGGTGGCCTGATTGAAATTACAGGTTGCTGTTATGGCCTTTCTTGCTAGACAGAGCCACAAGAATCTTTGCTAGGTAATGTTCTACGTCTGGGTTTATTCCACTCCTTTTACAGAGTATTTCTAAGAAACAACACTATCGCTGAATGTTCCAATCTTAATATGTCTACAACTCCGCACTCTTTCTGTTTGGCCAAAATGAAAGCGGACTGAACCTTCATTTTAAATGAAAACATGTCAGATAGCAGTATTTTCCAGTCTTCGTAGCATCAAACTGTGTTCAGTATAGATTTGTAGGACGCAATTCTCATTCCGAGTCATCCAAAAACAACCTCTACTTTAGAAGTCAACTTGACTGAAGACATTCTCATCTTACAATACATATTCTTCTTATCATCGCAGACAGGCAGAGGACAATCATCTCACACATATTACATGAAGCACATTCAAGGGAGACTGTTTCCCTGAAAAGAGCATTATTAAATATTGCAGGTTTGTTCCAACATCCTAAGCATAGTTTTACATCAACAATATTTATTTACATACAAATTCATGCGTCTGGAAATCAGCAACTAGTACGCAAAGTACCAAAGAAGTGTACTTTCCTGCATCTCCTATATATCACCTAATTAGTTCTCCATTCCCTTGTGCAGTTGTACCTGACACAGCAGTTTTCCGGGAAACTTCAGTTCAACGTCCTCTAAAACTTCTTAATAAAAATGGTCAATACCAAGAAATTATTCAGATTGGCAGGGAAGTGGCAGAAGCTGATTGCCTCTAAAAGACGAAAAGTTGCACTTACGAGAAGAGTGGCTGATAAGGGTCATTTTGTTGTTTATACGGTTGATGGAAGGCGGTTTATGATTCCATTGTCATATCTAAAGAGCGAGTTTTTCCGAGAGCTATTTCGGATGGCAAGAGAAGAGTTCGGGGTGCCAAGTGATGGTCCTATTACTTTGCCTTGTGATTCCTTGTTCATGGAGGATGCTGTCTTCCTTATGAGTCGCCATTTCCAAGTAATAATTTCATCTTATATTGTCACATAACTTGATTATTGTAAAATTGTAACATTTGG